>QNGE01002939.1:87899-98798 GCA_008508345.1 Paragonimus westermani
TTGTTTGCAAGGTGTAGGCACCTTGATGTTAAATGTTTGAATATGGACGTAGTCATTTTCAGTAGTTAGGTCCCTTCCCGTCCCCTTCTTTTTCCTTCTCTCTTTCTATATAGGGTTTGCTGTTTCTTCATGGTTGTATGGAAGTTAAGCATTGGTGTGAACCCCTGATGTATTGGTGTCTATGATGATGAGGAGGATTCTCGCTCCCTTCCATTTTTTTCAACTCTCATGCTACGAAGGATTTGGTTTCTTTTCTCCCACCTCCTCGTTGTTCGGCAGTTGACGACTAGTGTGAACCACTGGTCCACTGCTGTCCAAGGGACGACGGCGGACGTATCAAAACAGTTGCACATTATCTCACAAGCAAATTGCAAGCCGAACGCTGTGCCATAGACTGGAATAGCAAGGTCCACGGTGGTGACCTTGAGGTGCTCGTTATGCTAGACGCCAACGCGCTACATACTAAACGCTGGTCAAACAACTGAAATTTCCCTACCAAAGGGAATGTACGCACGTCGTTTGATGGGGACGAGAGGTGTTTTGTGACTCATAGCCCATAGAGTGCAGTGGATAATGCGGAAAATGGCTAAAGAATAATCCAAGTATCTGGTTATCATCTGGCCTGGCAGTTCATGGCAAAAATATTTATCTAGTTAGCAATGCACCTTGGCACACTCGCATATTTCGATTTTACAAATAAAACTTTTAAAAAGGAATTCCGTTTATTACACGCAAACTACCGTGCACGTGCAATGCGTAACAGATAAATACACACAGAACGCACATGAAAAGTGACCCAATCATCTAGCTGTAGTCTATCTTATCTTTCTCCCATCATCAGGAGATGAACATAGCTCCGCATTGGCAAACCCGCCTTGAACGCTAAGGGTTTTCTGCGAGACAGTTGATTCAATATGCCATTCAGATCGTACGCACGCTTCAGTAAAGTTGTATTCGCCTTTAAGCTGGTTAGGTAAGCGGTCGCCAAAGTGGTCACATGCTTACAACACATCACTCAAGGGTAGTAAAGTGAAATGCTCCATTGCCCTTTGCATAAATTCGGAAGACTCCGTAGTGACCTAAACCTTACACGCCTTCTTTGGCACAGAACATTTACAGCGGCTAACAGTGAACAACGAGGGCACGAAAATAGTATATGCAACCTCCGCCCTCTCGTTCACTATGGACAAGAGTTACTCACGGCCGGAGCGACTTACACTTCTTAGGAATGTCTAAGTCATCATTAGCTTATCGTGTATTAATATTCTTCATCTTTCTCAGATCTTAATACTTGCTACAGACCGCAGGGGCAGAGGCCCCATATTAGGCACGACTTAATCATCACATGTAAACACCCAACCGTAGTTGCTCGCAAGTAGTGCGCGTATTGCTAGTTCACATGCTGCCCTCATAATGTCAACTCTTGGAAGATCATAATAATTCGAAACGTGCATGCCTGCTAAGAAAGCACATCGTGGTTTCGGAAAATACACCAACAAAAGACAGAACTACAGCCGAATGTTACAGAACACAGTGCATGATTTAAGCCACGTGGATCACTCATTAGACCACCATAGTCGATGCACGCTCATGTTCACTTACTGGCTCTGCGAAGTCTACTGCGATCACATCATAACCAACGCCAAGTGGATCTTTCAGGACATCGCGTGCTTGATACCAAAAACATATATCGAGTCCGCATGATTATGACCCCCAACTTCAGACCCGCGCACAAATCCTTGAAATTCGTCGGTACTAAAACGCAGTACGGAAGATACGCCAGAAGTGGCCGTAACGGGTGCTAAACAGAAGGAAACTAAGCGAATACAAAATGCGTCATTTACACACGACACTCACCAGTGTATTCGTATGACTGCCAGCTCCGGTAATTTTGGTTCAGGATTATGAAGCACAACGGCTTGACAACCACATCGGCCAGGCTTCTGAGAAACAACTTTTGGAATCCCATTGCTGCGATAGTAAGAGAGACGCCTCTATCAGTGGGCCGGTACGAAGATACGGGTTGAATACCATGCGCGAATTGACGACTGAAGCTTCACTCCGCGGAACAATACGGCCGCCAGCACTCAACCCCGGATTTGATGTATCATCGTCGTCCGTCGAATAAGACAGTAAAATGCAACCAGCGCAGCTGTGCCTCCTGAACCACAAAAACTGCGAGAGCGGAGACGTTGATGCTTCCCAACACGCAGGTGCCAAATGCATCTCCACTCGGTCCACAAACAAATTTTCACATATACACGCACTCAATCGCCCAAAACCAGAAAACGGAATGCACACGACCCCACATCCACTCCGTACAGGTATCCGCCCATTCACCACAGAGGCCACACATTCACACATGCAGCAAAAACTTCTCACCGAACACGCATTGGTCAATTCCGACAGCCAGACTGGAAACAAACAAATTAGCGGGTGATAAAACTCTCATACAATGTGGTCGGTCATTGATGCCACCGGCAACTTCAAACAGACAACCCAACCCATCTCACAAAATAAACGCCTCACGTCTACATTTGCCTGTCACAATTCGGGAATATTTGGTGAACAGCGTGATTAGCTCCAAATACGCCGCCCCACTCACTGCATATCAGTCGCGAGCCTGAATCATCATGCTTCCAGTGACTAAGCCTACCCACGCATTATCAAGAACGTAAACAGAGATTGTACCAAACAATGTTAAACAAGCTGTTTGCACTGTATTGTCAACCGCCGCGACGACCGATCACCAGATCAGCCAGGCAACTGAACTATACGGGTATTTGAAGATAAATCTTCGAGGTGGAGTGAAATGTTGCATAATACAAAATTTCAGTGCAAATATGCAACACATTCACTCGACCTACAAAGACCGCGACCACCCCACACCCGCGTCACCCCATATTTTGTTGCCAGCCATTTCAAACAAAACTTCATTCGAAGGGTCGTGGCACGATTATTTGTATCTCGGCGTAACTTGCTACACCCCAGATAAGGTTTTACTGCTCAACTAGAATTTCTGAAGGAAAATACCCCACACTTTCTCCAGGCTCCTCATTAATTTGCACATGTAATATCAACAGCCCATTGTTATAATCTCCAGTTGATTTTTGTTTACTTTCATTAGCTTTGTCTACATAGTTGTTTGAAAGCTTCAGCATCATTTTCTGAATGATTGCCACCAAAAATAAACTGGGGTTAACGCTGAACTTCTCTGCCTTTCTCATTATTGTCGATTTTCGGGCCGATGAAGAAACGCACAGTAAAATCTTTTAGGCCTGTGTGTCTGTAGGTCCCCTGATGCCAAACGTCCGTCACCCTCTCTTTGCGTGTGGAATTATTCATCGGTCGTCGTTCGAGCCTGTTTTCTGGCGCTGTCCTATCGGGTATTAGCCTATCTAATCCAACGGATTTTGACTTGTCAGCGAGGCACTTCATTGTTTCGATTCTTCTTCCTTTTACTCATACAATTACCTTCGTAACACGTCCGTTACAGGTACAGCATTTCTTGGGGCTACCATATTTTAGTCATTCTTATCATTTGGTTCATCATGCCACCACGAAATTGGTGAGCCCGTTCATTTTTCCGAACAGTGTTTTATAGAGCTTCTGGTTATTATTAGCAATACTTGACAACACTGAACATTGGCACACAACGGGGCATAGTGTTGTCTTAAAATTGATCCAATACATCGCTCAAAATCCTTGACTGTAGCTCTATCAGATTGAGGCCGCCTTTACCACCAGGCGAATAACATCAGAGAAAATAAGATTCCATACTTGGTGCAGTCTTTTTCTTTTGGAACGGAAAATTGTTTAGAAACAGTTCCATCCGGCTTCCCCCACACTCGTTCAAAGGACGCGATCATAAAACGGACTGGGTAGCCAGAAGCTAAGCTGTTACACGGCCTGTTCAATTCAGTCGAGCCATGTTATCGGCCCCCTTTGGACTCGCTTAAAGCAACCTGCTGGCGGAAAGGCTACCACCTGCGGGACAGCACATATTAACCGTCATGGATGAGAACAGCTCAATCGACAAGTAGGCAATCTTTGCAGACAAGATATCGGAAATCTTTCCTTAACAACCGGTGTGTGCCGCAACCACAATCGTTCCTACATCAGCCCCTCCACTTCCAACAACTGACGATAATGTAAATTTTCCGATAAGTAAGGTGTGCCACCGTATGAACAACATGACTTCACATATCAATAAGCTGAAGAGACACCCAACCGGGAGCCGTGAACAATCTAACCCTCGCGGTCCCTCAAGGTGCTGTTGGTACCACCAAAACTTTTGGCTTGCGGCAAAGAAGCGCACTCAACAATATACACTCCGAACTCACCACGCATCATCGTCAGATCGGCAGGCCAGCCAGTAACAGCGATGACCGTCGGTGGTCCAGCAGGTGCTAGTCACCTGTTTTATACCAAGGACCGATTGACCGACTCGCGGTACCTCTTGGATGTCGGATCCGAGCTCAGCGTTATTCCACCGCTATCAACTGTTCGACTTCAGCCTGCCCAGTGCAATTCACAGGCCACGAATCAAAGCCGTATCATAACTTTCGAAGGAGGCTCACTCACTCTCGAGTTCGGTCCACGGCGACGTTTACAATGGATATTCCTGCATGCACCTATTCACATGTCACTCATCGACGCCGACTTCCTGTTATATTTCAACCTTTCTGTCGATGTTAAGAGGCGTAAACTAACTAACTACCGCCCGCACAGTAAGCGGCGTCCAATCGGCGATCGCATAAAACGACAGCCAGCCTGCCCTTCCACCAACACTGTACTTTGCAGCATTGCTGAACGATTTTCCTTCGTTAACCCGGCCGCGCACACATGCCGAGACGGCTTGTCAAAATGCGAGACATTATATCACAACATGCCGCCATTCGGTTTTTTCTTGACCACCCCGTTTAAATCACGGCAAACTCAAAATAGTCAAGGCTGAATTCGAATATATGCAAGGCTTCACCTTCAAACAGCTCTCGGACGACACCATTGCACCTGGTACCTAGGAGATTTCCGGACGACTGGCGACCTTACGGTGATTACTGTGTTTTCAACAACTGCACTGTGCCGGACAAGTGCCCTATACCGCATACTCAAGATTATTGTTCGGCACCCTCCGCCGCTACCAGTTTCTCTAAACTGCACCTTGTACACGCCTTTTACCACATTCCAAAGACAATCATTACAACACCGTTTAGACTTTTCGAGTTCACAGGGATGCCATTCGGGTTTCTTAATAGGACGCAAACATCTTAGAGGCTCGTGAAGGAAGCATTTCCTGGAGTGTAGTTCGCATACTTCTTTGTTGACGATGTCTTGATCGCTAGCCGCTCGAACGAGGATCACTTTCCTCACCTTCTTGCCGTTTTCGATCGTTTCGCGCAAACTGACATCGAAATCAACATTGATAAGTGTGCCTTCGGAGTCATTTCATTGGGTTCCTGGGAAATCGCGCCGATCAAACCGATATCACACCGCTCCCACATAAGTTTGGGTCTATTTGGACTCATCCGACTCCCGTTAAGGTAACCCATCTCCGGCGATTCCTCTGTATACTCAACTATTATCGACTTCTCACCCCCGACTGTGCGAACATTTTAAAGCTTCTGACCGACTTTGTTAACCCAAAACTCAAGTTTATCAAACTTCCACCCCAATTTTTAATAGTTTTCTCAGTGGTACCCAACTAAACTGTGCGTCACTAATTGCGATCAAAACGCCTGACTCCTTCTTACGACAGGTGCATCAAACGTTGCTGTTTGAGCAGTCCTAAAACAATCCGTAAACGATGAGCACCACCTCTTGGATTTTTTCTGCCAGAAGCTACAACAAACACGGATAAAGCACAGCGCCTTTCGACATGAGCTGTTGGCCCTTTATTTGGCGATCCGTTACTTTTGAAACCTTTTGGATTTCCAACACCTTGGTGTGCAAACAGACCAAAATCCCTTGGAATTCGTCCATCACGCCAAACCTGATAGGTACTCCCCGCGTGAACTCAGACATTTGGACTACATCTCCGAAATCACCACGGATATCCGACACCTATTTGGCGGCACCAATGTCGTTGCTGGTGCATTAGCACGGCCTGACATCAACTTAGTCCGATCTGACTAAGGTTGCCATTGCCCATCAGTGCATTGAATGCATGAGGGATTTCTCCACTTGTAAGCCCCTGAAATTGTCTACCATTCCTCTGTCGACACAAGCTGGTGACATTCTACGCGATATTTTGACGGGTACACCAAGATCCATTGTCCTAATTTCTTGTCGGCGTACTGTTTTTAATCGTTTCCACTGTTTATCTGACCACGGAAAACGCGGGACATTGTAGTTGGTTGCACATCGTCTTGTTTGACCATCTGTGAACAAAGATGTTCGCCTATGGTCAAAACAGTGTATCGAGTGCCAAAGGAGTAAACTGCACAAACATACGGTTACTACACTTGGTACATTCATCCGGCGGACGCCGTTTTTCCACGTACACCTAGACCTTGTCGGACCACTGCTACATTCCAACGCACTTATATACTAACCGCGATCCATCTTTTTACCCAATGGCCTTTACTCTTACCCACTGGAGATGGTTCAATGGAGCCAGTTGCCAAAATCTTCTTGAAGTATTTCATTGCTAAACTTTGTGCGCTATCTATAATCAATCCGAATCAAAGTACCCAGTTTTAATATTTCTTTTTAGCAATCATATGCAGTTGCTGGGTTGTTCTCCAATTAAAGCGACAGCACACCATCCTTGTGCTAATGTTTTAATGGAGCGTTTTCACCGGCAAATACGTGCCTCGACAACTGCCTAGTCCGAAGCAACTACATGGTGTCAGCGTCTGCCACATGTTCTCTCTGAAATTCGGCCTTCCATCATGGGGGATAACGGTTGTGCCATATTTGGATGAGTTAACACTACCCCCTTGCACCTTCCAGGGGAATGGATTCACCCATCGAAACACTCGGACTCAGGTACGGATTACACTTTACGTTTGCGACAAAACGTCCAACCTTCGTTTCACACCAGCCGGTCAGCATTATCGCCGGGAGTAAGCCCCCAGATTTGTTCACATGTTCACCCGCCCTCAGGAGACAGCTACGACCGCGACGCCTTAGCCCAATCACAGTGGTTAGGCGCGTCGACAAGTTTTCCATTAGTGATAGATTTAAACGGGGCGAGTCCGAGTTCATTGATAGACTGAAACCAGTTTACACAGAGCAGGATGCTGGCCCACTTGACCCGAGGTTGACTGGAAATAAATGCTCCCCATCTTCAAAAGCACTACGACCACCTGTAACTAACCCCATTGTTCCCTTGAGCAACGCAACACAAGTACAGAACGGTCGGTACATTGGCCGCAGCACGTAAAAGATTACGCTACGTCAAACGTTTGGTTCGGTTTCTTTTCACTGCCGTTCATTCTTCATGTTTTTAACCCACAAACTCTCCTGTGCTGATGTACTCTAGTCTGTACAGTTCCTAGTGATACGTTGCTATTAATTTTTGTATATCTGGTAAACATACAATCGAGAGGGTGAGAACACGGGCCTCTTTTTGGAACTTCTCACTGACGAGACAGCCAGGTCGTGAAATAACTTATCCGCAGTTGTTATAGAAATAACAAGCTTAAATGTACTTAATCGTATATTAGGTATACCGCCGAAAGTTTTCAATTTAACGATAACTTGGATTAAGGCTTTAGTTTTTTCGAGGTGACCAGGATTGGTGCTTCTCATATGCTTCCACCCAAACCCATAACTAAATGCCCGAAAGCCCTTCAGCGATAGAACCGTAGTGTGGCTATTTTCAGGATCACACCGGTCAGGCTTCGAAACCCCGACAAGCGTTAACACTCACTCATGCCCGGAATTGAAATGAAAGCGAAATGTTAAACTTTTCACTGGTTAATATACAGTGCCACGACTGAAGGCCGTTGGAGCATTTTTGGTTTCTTAACAACTAACAGTGCTTTCGTGTATTGGCCCGAGTGAAGAGAAGTTAACCCCGAAACATACCAGCAACTTTGCGCACATTTGTCGGTTTTTTCTGTGCGTGCCTACTGGGTTGCCGATGCTACAAGTTGCCTCTGCATAACTGTTTTCTTCTGTTATGCAAAGAACAACGTTGCGGGTCCGACCTCATTTCAACAACCAAGCAACTCAGGAAAATCCGTGCTTCCCAGAAAATAGTAGGCTGGAGTACTGTGGCAGTCCTGCGCGAACAATTCTAATGTATATTATTCCCGATCACACATTTTCGGACTCGTCTTACTTGCGCATGCAGTGCCTACGTCTAGAAGCTTTCCGCACTGTAGGAAAAGAGTGAAAACGTTAAATCGACCAACAAATCCAGCCGGTGCAGTTATAATCATATCGAGAGTTTACCAGGATAAGAGTGTTCCGTTCAAATACATGCAGTAGCAGAAAGACTGGCTTTCGTGCCCGCTCTGCAAATGTTCAACATGGACACCCCTTCCAACCCCAAATCTGTTGCCGCAGTACCCAATCAAATTGGCATCCCTTTTTTGTTGTGCCGTAACTGTCCATAGCCAATTGTCACGACCAACTTGTCTTTGCTCGATGTTCAAGATCCTCCGTTCAGGGCAATCCCGGTCAATGGAACGGGACCAGAAGCCATCCATTCTCATGTCTTGAAGAAGACAGCCTTCAACCTGGCGACGCTCCTCACCACCTGCTCACAGAGATGCCTCAGGTCGACACATCTCCCGAAGTGTGAAACTATGAACTTGTCGCGCTCGCGGTTAAGGCAGGCGACCGGCTTTATCCTGTTAGTTATTGGACGACCAACCCCACTAATATCCCACCTACGTATACTGAAGCCCTCGCTGGAACGTGCTACCAATAAGTGCACAGTCCCGATCAATCCTTGCTTCTGTAATCAGTATGGATTCCTGCCCAATGGATCGTGAGTAACCAATATATTACTCGCTACCGATGGTTTAGCAAAAGCCAAACCAGCGGTTACATTCCACGTGATCTTCTTTTGAATTCGTCAAGGCTCTTGGCGGTATTACATCTGACCCTCTTGTGCACAGCCTGGAAGCTCATGGCATACAAGGTGAGATGCTTCGTTGAATCGTGCTTCATCTTGATGACAAAATTTTTGGGGTAGAAATCGGACCGAGTTTTTCTTTTTCTTGCCTGATCCCTGCAGGTATACCACGGAAGTCTGTTTGGTCCTTCGTTGTTTCAATGTGTATCAATGTCTGTTCTGACCTTATTTCCACCAATGTCCCATGCTACCTAATCAAACAGAGGTTAGATCAGTGGTTCCAATTAATTACAGGTTGATAACGTCAATATCAACCGCTGATGTGAGGATCAGAGTAACCTTCTGAACTGCAGGAAATATCTGAGGGGCTAATTACTTCCTTCCACCTAGATGAGATTCTGACATCCTACATGCTGAAACACGGTACACATGGCGCAATAAACAAATCGAAAAGTGATTTGAGAAGGCGGCCGTGGTACTTGGCTGAGATCTAGCTAATCTTCCTTTTATTCACCTCCAGAAGGCCGCTGGAGGGATATTTTGAACTTTCGGAGTCATGAAAAGAGCCTTTTCTTGCATGGGCAGACGTGCTACTCGGGCGTTCCACTGGGTCTATATAAGACTTCTGTATGCTTGTATACTCGCGTGTACACGTGCGACGTAACTGGCATACCGATCATCGCACTTATCAAACCAATAACCATTGAAAGGATCGTTGGCATGTGGTATTTCCCGTGTGGTTTTCGTCTTGAACTGCTTGATGTCTATACGTTTTATTTTCGGAACCTCGAGTCTTCTGTGCTTTTTCTTTTTCGTAGTGATTGTTCAATAATACTTTGTCTCAACAGCTGACAGTAGCCAAAAAATCCAAAACAAAATCTCTACAAAATCAGGTCTTTGACTATTCTAGGGAGCAGTCCCTTTCTACAGGGCTGCATATTACTGGAACCAACCCCTTATCGAAGCTGTTAATTGCTTTTCTTCCATCCTATTCACTGTTTCAAAAGATGACGATTTATTATATTTCTCAAGTTCAATATGAACAGGGCTGTTGCACACTGTTTCAACTAACTCCTAAGGATCGAGAAAAAGTTTCTGGACACCCGGACAGATAGATTCGATATATCCCGATGACGTCAAACCTGTGTGAAAATAGATTAGATCGAAGAATTCGCTTAAAGTGAGGTAGCCCGGAGAAAGTGTGGGGTATTTTCCTTCAGAAATTCTAGTTGAGCAGTAAAACCTTATCTGGGGTGTAGCAAGTTACGCCGAGATACAAATAATCGTGCCACGACCCTTCGAATGAAGTTTTGTTTGAAATGGCTGGCAACAAAATATGGGGTGACGCGGGTGTGGGGTGGTCGCGGTCTTTGTAGGTCGAGTGAATGTGTTGCATATTTGCACTGAAATTTTGTATTATGCAACATTTCACTCCACCTCGAAGATTTATCTTCAAATACCCGTATAGTTCAGTTGCCTGGCTGATCTGGTGATCGGTCGTCGCGGCGGTTGACAATACAGTGCAAACAGCTTGTTTAACATTGTTTGGTACAATCTCTGTTTACGTTCTTGATAATGCGTGGGTAGGCTTAGTCACTGGAAGCATGATGATTCAGGCTCGCGACTGATATGCAGTGAGTGGGGCGGCGTATTTGGAGCTAATCACGCTGTTCACCAAATATTCCCGAATTGTGACAGGCAAATGTAGACGTGAGGCGTTTATTTTGTGAGATGGGTTGGGTTGTCTGTTTGAAGTTGCCGGTGGCATCAATGACCGACCACATTGTATGAGAGTTTTATCACCCGCTAATTTGTTTGTTTCCAGTCTGGCTGTCGGAATTGACCAATGCGTGTTCGGTGAGAAGTTT
>QNGE01002940.1:0-41083 GCA_008508345.1 Paragonimus westermani
GTTGAGGTAAGCGGTGGCCTGAGGCACAGTACCTTTGGTCAAACTCATGGCTGTTATGATGTTGATGATGATGATGAGGATGATGATGATACTGATAAAGAAGAGGATTCTCGTTGGAACGGAACACTCAAGGATTATAATTGTCATCAAAGTGGTTTTCATCCCTGTGTGAAAATCCGTAGCATCCATCTTATGTATTCGACCGTTGAGTTTTAATCAGGTTGCGCTCTGTCCTCAAGGATAATGCAGTCGGAATTGTTCTATTCCTTAGTTGCTGGTCTGCATCATTTCTCATTTCCTTATCCCTGTTGATAGGATTATCTGGTTGCACAGATCGGTTAACAGCCTCAGTTACCCCATTTCTCGTTTTTCCGTTAAACGTTTAGCAACGCATATATGACCAATGATATTAAATACTGAAACCAGCTCGCTTTACTGGGATGGTGATTTTAATACTATCCTTGATTCACTACCTGGTTTTCAGGCAGACTGATTGGTCGGTGATAGTGTCACGACGACCACTAGAAAAACCGTATTCTCAAGAGTGGAGGAAGAGGGAGATGTTGGCTGTCTATGGTTTTATGGTTATGTAAATAGAAGTCAATAACCAGATGAGGCAGTTTGGAGGGGATTTCATGTTTAGGAGAATAAATTCCAACATCCGCCGGATTCCTCAATCGGCTCCCAAAAATCCATGCAGGATACCGTCTCACAAATATGTCACAATTTGAACTGTAGTTCATATCTAACCCTATTAGGCTGTTAAAAAAGTACTTTTGGTATTTGTTGAAAGAGCACTCCGAGGAAGTAGTCTGTGGAATGCCGTATTTCATAGTCTGCACTAAGTGCACCCCTCAGGTGTTGTATATGTCGAAGAATCTAATTAAAAGCCGCCTTCTGTGACTGTCATCCCACGTTATTGACAGCACTAAACCCCCTGTGCTTTAGTCCCTTGTGAAAAGACCTTTACTTTCTTCAGCTGTTACATTTCCTTCCACTGATAGGCCGAAGTCGACCAACCGTTTTGTGGTTGGCCGGAGCACTTTGACGGACAGCTCAGCTGGCCTCAACCAGCCTTTATGAATGACCGGATCTGAATGGCCAGTTTTTACAATCCAGATGGCTCTCTGTCGAAAGCAGAACTGGCCCTGGAGCTTACGTTATTGAAGCGCAACAAGGCCTCTTCACCAAGTGTCCTCTCCCTCTCTTTTCAAGGATGATGGGGAGAGGTTGATATCAGAACTGACAACTCTCCTTCCAACGGTGCGGAAAACTAAAGAAGTACCTTGTAACTGGTGTTTACCAGCGGTAATTCCGGTTTCCGAAAAGAGGACCGGAGTCTCTGTAACGATCACGGTGGTGTAGGTCTAGTGCCTATTGCGTTCAAGTTACTATCCCCATTTGAAGTCGGCTCACTAAACCCAGACAAAGTCGGATGTACGAAGAACGGGCGGGATTACGGTCAGATCGATGGTGCGTTGATCACATTTTTACCCTGCGACGGATCTTGCAACATCGGCAATCATACGCAGACGACGGTTGTGGTATTTTCAGATCTAAGTGCTGTTGTAAAGGAGTACCAGAAAAATACGTAGATCTGTTGAAATCAATGTATGCCCACTCTGCAAGCAGTGTAAGAGTTTATAAACAGCTGCCTCGGGCGTTCAGCACTTCCATGAGTGGCTTACGTCAAGGCTGTCCGCTGTCACCATTTTTGTTTAATTTCGTCATAGACGAAATAACGGAGGATTGTCTGCGGCATTCACAAGATGCCGGCGTGGACCTCCTACCTGGTGAAAGACTGACTGATCTTGATTATGCTGACGACAGGGTGTTGCTGTTTGACAACTTTCAAGCAACACAAGCAGTGCTAGATGCAATTTTGCGTTCTGCCAAATACTTCGGAATGCGCTTTGCAGCCTCAAAATGCAAAGTGATTCTGCAGGATTGCTGTGATCACGTAGATTTGATGTTATATAATGTAGTCATGGAGGTTGTTGGCCGGTTTGTATACCTGGGAAGCTGCATCGGAGGCGGGGGCGGAGGTGTAGGGAATGAAATAGAAGCGCGCATCTCTAAGGCTAGGACGGTATTCGCTAATTTGAGGCATCTCTGTTGACAGAGGGGTATTTCTTTGAAGCTTAAAGGTCGTCTATATAAGACAACGGTGAGGGCCATATTACTTTACGGCAGCGAGACCTGGCTGCTCAGGGTAGAAGAAGTGAACCGTCTTCAAGTATTTGACCACCGATGTCTGCGTTCAATCGCTCGTATCGGGTGGCATCAGCGCGTAAGTAACGAGGAGGTTAGGAAGCGGGTGTTTGGTAGTGATTGTCAGACGAGTTCTCTTGTCCAATCTCTACGTTTACACAGGCTTAGATGGTTAGGTCATGTATTAAGAATGCCAGTTAGTCGTCTTCCACACCGAGCACTATTCGCTGACACTGCGACCGACTGGTGTAAGGTGCGAGGTGGACAGACAATGACCTGGCGTAGGGAAATGAAGTCGTTCACGAAGGGGTTGGCCACCGTGGGTCGTGTTCGTCTCCCGGGCTGGGGTCCTCGCGACTCACAGAGTCGGTGGTTGGAGACACTAGGTGAGATGGCGGCTAATCGAGCTCAGTGGCGTGAATGTTGTCGTTGTTTGTCCGAGCTGTCTGTGAAGTGAGTGCATTTAATGACGCGGGGCAGTGAAAGCCGTAAGGAAGCTGTCTCGCTGATGACGCCTTACTCTCACTTGCAGCTCGGTTTGTTGTTTGCAAGGTGTAGGCACCTTGATGTTGAATGTTTGAATATGGACGTAGTCATTTTCAGTAGTTAGGTCTCTTCCCGTCCCCTTCCTTTTTCCTTCTCTCTCTTCCTATACAGGGTTTGCTTTTTCTTCATGGTTGTGGCAGTTAAGCATTAGTGTGAACCACTGATGTATTGCTGTCTATGATGATGATGCTGGATAAAGTGAGTGACTGTGCTGGTTTGTATTAAGTGCTCTTCGCACCTTCAAAGTACAGGGAGTTGCTTCAATACTGTGGCATTTCCACCCTTACTTTCTTGGTTGTAGGAAATCCGCTTGAAACTTTGGATGCTTCCATCTGTTTGGTTAGCAACTTCTTAGCTTGTGACCACGCTGATGATATAGTGACGAGGATAGGATGGACACTAGTTGCGTTTGCCAACCTGCGTCATCGTTCGCTTCGGGATGACGTTCGGTTGTCGCTAAAAAAGGTAACGTATATAGTGCCTATGTACGTTCCGTTTTGCTTAATGGTTCAGAAACGTGACATGTATCGCAACGAAAATGTCACCCGACTTGCTTTCTTTGACACATAACACACATTAAGTGGACTGATCGCGTGAGCAATTCGGCTGTTCGCCGGCGCGTACTCCAGATCACTCGGTGTGTTCGATCAACTGACCAACTAATCGCGTTGCACAGCTTGCGATTATTGGGTCACGTACTGCGTGTGGCAGCCCCGTGCATTGCGTAATGGGACCTCCAACAGTTGGACAATGCCGCGCGGTGGTCAAGCCACAACCTGGTCGCGAAATGTGAAGTTTCTGACCGTTCTATTGAGCAAAGTGGGTAAGTGTCGCCTGCCTGCCTGGGTTCCTCGTGATCATTCGAATCGCTGGTTAGAAATACTGGCGGTGTGCTGCAGTCAATGCCGTACCTATATCCGTAGCATTCTAAGTCCTTTTGCTTTACTTTCTTTCGTCAATTTTTAATCTTCTCATTAAGTTTTCCTCTGGAATACTCCACGTTTTTGTTGATGTGAGCGATGGTCTGAGCCATAGTACCTTCTGGTCAGGTTGTTGGATGCGTTGATGATGATATTGGTAATGAGTGTAGCATAGCTCTGTTGTGTCTGTTCGCGGCCTCATCCACAGACTAGAGACGGAGTATGTACGCGCAATTGATGTTCCGTTCTCACTGTTAAGCGAGCGAATCCTTAAGGCGTTCTCTTCTTTCGGAATCACTCGTGATGTGATGGTTGTAGCAATTCTCAATTTCGATGGGTCGCCGGTGAGTGGGGCTAGTCGGCTAACCCTCGGTTAACTAACGTGGTGTTCGAGCCAGCGCCTAGGAAGGCTCAAGGCAGGACTCGAACAACAATCATCTCGATCGTTAAACCATGCTGCGCGAAATTAATGGGCTGTCTTTCAGCACGCGCAATACCTTCCACTGAGATTAAGAATGGGAAACTAGTATACTGTACGCTGTGGTTTCGGGCCTATCCGTTGTTTATTAAACACGAAAAAACCCCAAAGTAGCCAGCCTGCCAAAATATATGAGATGGAAAAAAAGTATCACGTGAGGTAAAGGAAAGGTATGAGTTAAGGGAATTGAACCGATGCACACATTTGCAATACGAGCACGCGTGAACTCCTATGCTTTGCCGTATCAGAAATTGGACTCACCCAAGGGCGTTCGTTATCATTTAGGCCTCAGGCAGGAGCACAGGAACGCTATATTAATGCGAACTTCTGTGTCAGTGCCTTCATCCTCCAAACCCGACTCACACTGGCCAGAAGATTGCCGTTTCTGGTTTGTTCATCACTCGCAGACAGGGCTTGGTTTGACAACTGGTGAGTTGGCGTTTATTCAGTTTACCTCTGCTGAGCGTTTTACATTGAAATCTCAGGGCATCTGGACCGGCAGTCCTAATGCTAATGATGTACACCAGCTTGAAGAATCTTATGTCCCTTGGATTAAGCATTGCTTCCATTTCATTGTCTTAGCTAGCTAGGTTTTTCACCGACCGTCAGGCTCCCTCTGATATCTGGCGAATATGTCGGTCTCGGAAATCCTGTGCTCGTGTCTGTGATTCACCCCTCCACATTCCACACTGTCCGCTGACAAAATTGCTTTTGGGGCACTAGGCTGATAGTTCAAAATCAATTCGGCATAATATCTCACCGCATGCCCTACCGGTTTCTGTACCACTAGCTTTTTTATTTAGTTGAGTCGTCGCTCAATACTGGTGAAAAAGAAGTGACAGCAGACCAGCGCTCGGTTCGCATCTAAGCATGTCTGGACGAAACGACACTCTCTGTAAGTAGCAGCAATTTTGAAAATGGTTATCGTAAGTACGGGTGACGTACACGGCGTCTAAATCTGGTGCTAACTGAAAGTCACTTGTGCGCAGCTCACAATTGCAATAGCCTCCCACCACTTTCCAAGCTACGTTATGTGAGCTGATATTTACTACCTGTCCTCAGTCAACAGATTTTGATGCTTGTGTAATATTTCAGAAAGCCAATCACAGGAACAGCACACACTATGTCCAACGTTTGCAGATCGAAACACACAAGGTCTGTCTCGCAAAAGGGAAAAGTCACGCGTCAACAGGAAACCTGTATTAACAACAACACAGATACCGAGAGGTTCAGTTCACAACGTGCCATTATATATATATATATATACGTTAGATTGATAAATAAATAAACTGATTGATTGATCGGTAGATAAGGGGTCCCACGGTCCGGAAATTGCCCACCAATCAGACGTGGCCTCACGCTCACTGACCGCCGACCTCGAGCTCTGGTTGGTCATTCCCCTCAGCCCGTAACACGGACGCTGCCAATCCACGTGTTCGAGGTCCTGAAAAGAAGCGGAAGGGAGTATGTGTGGCAAAACAAAATGGCGGCACAATACATGCTACTACACTTGTATCCGCAGCTTAAATAATTGTCAGAGTTCTCGAGGTTTGGTGTATTGGGCCTGTCCCGGCATAGCTTACTAAGCCGACGACATAAAGACTGCTGTTATTTGTAATTCAATCTTTCAATGCAGTACGCGCAGTTTCCCAAAGACTAGTCCCACTTTACTAACGGTGGCCAGTAGGCCATTTGAGGTATGGAACCAGTATCGGATAACAGTGCTGTCAATTCTGTACGTTGGTTGTAGTGATGTACTCCGGCTTCCCACATGCGGCATATATCGGTTTTCAGTGAGTCCAGCTGTTGAGAGAGAACGGCCTGTTGACATACCTTTTGTACACTAGGAACGTTGAAGATGCCCGTGTTAACTTGCTGTGTGCGTCTGTTCATGGAACAGGGGATATCAGAAACTGGTCCTCTCCAGTTAGGACTTTCTGGGACAGTGCTTCCGAGGTTAGCCTTATTTGTTAAAGGATCTGCAAGTCGTATCGAAAAGGACAGACGCTTGAACTGTTAAGGTTGTCAATTGAAACATCTGCATCAATGTTGTTAGTGGGTAGCAACACATCGTTTTTACGGAACTGGTTTCGAGCTTTATGTTTGCTCTGTGTAAAGGACTGGAACATTGTAGTCTGCCAGGCCTTTTACTGTTGTCCTGATTGTCCTAATTGACTGTCAGTGTGGTCATCGCGCCAACGGTCCTAAACCACTAAGCCAGGACACACCCTCGTTGATATCCAATTTGAATGGCCGACCGCTTGTCTTTGCGTAAGTTACCTTTGTGTTTTCATCTCCACTGTTCACTAACGGACTAGGTAAGTAGCACTATTGAATGCTTGTCACACTATACCGAATACCACCTTCCTGTATGTTTGAAACCGTCCTAACCTAGCGTGCTAACGACGCTATCGTTGCACATCTTTTGGACATGGACCACCGCATCGATTCTAAGCGCACTTTTCACATAGTTTAAGAAGCTCCAGTTGGTCAGACAGTGAATGCTGATCACCGCTTGATTGATTACTGTTCGGTTACACAATGCATTTCTTCATCCACGTAAGTTTTTACAAACTTTGTAGTCGTGGTTACCAAATTTTCTACGTTTTTTCGATGTATCTCTTTCCTTGCTGACTCACTATTAAAGTGAATAGGTCACTCTTTTGTGACGTGTGGTCGATTCAAGTTCGCCAATGGTATTCTTTCTAGGGCCTTTTTGCGGCTTATTTTGGTTCAGATATATATATATATATATAATGTTATCTTGCTGAAAAGTAGTCAAAACAATTGTTGGTAACTGTTTCTGAGGCGTGCTGCAGACGGCCCGCTCACCTCCAAACCAGTCCTGCCAATTCATCTAAGTGGACTGGACTTTTTGCAGAACGCTTCAAATGTCCTAAACCGGA
The DNA here is from genome assembly GCA_008508345.1 of Paragonimus westermani. Taxonomy (NCBI): domain Eukaryota; kingdom Metazoa; phylum Platyhelminthes; class Trematoda; order Plagiorchiida; family Troglotrematidae; genus Paragonimus; species Paragonimus westermani. The sequence goes on from QNGE01002940.1 coordinate 7,062, forward strand.
GTGTTTGGACAACTAGACTCAAATGGTCACTGGCTGCGTTTTGAGTGGTTCTCTATCATAAACTGAAGTATATCTGGAGTTTACACTGTTAGAGTTTAACAAACCCTTTTTCCAAATCTTCATACCATTTCATTTCATCTTTCCACAGCCGATGTCGATTGTCTGTGCCAGATTGTTTCAGGTGGAGTGATTGTGTAGGCAACTGTTCTCCTACGTGCATCTAGTTAAGCATTAAATACTCGATTAACTGACTAATGAATATAACTACGTAGCATATTGATGGGGTTGCATGGCCCTTGTGGCGCCCTAACGTTTACCGCACAGATCCTTTACCCACAGTCAGCTGAATCGGAGGTAGTCATCCAAAACAGCTAGTTCAATCAGCCGTCGTTCGAAGTACTTCCAAAACATTGCAGGTCTTATGTCGCCAGTTTTCATATAAAAACACTTCGTCTTTTAAAGAATAAACCAGTGCCTGCTGAACAGATTTAAGCCATCTAGGTTATATTGCGTCTGCTACAGTTTCCTACTGCAACTTCTGTAAGTTGACTCCAAATGTGTTCGGGATTGGCAGAACTTTCAGTCTTTCACTAATTAAGTGGGGAAGTTTTGTAACACTTTTGTAAAGAAAGCGAGTGTAAATGTTTATATACATTTCAGCGAACTTCTTGTTGCGTTCATCACTAATCGTGACGTAGTTTATCGCATTTAGGTCAAGTTGGGGTCGTCCTCCATATTGTTGGTCATCTTGCAGAGTGAATCCGTCAGAAAAGAATTGACAAAGTGCCCCGGGTTCTAAGATATGTTTGCGATGTTCCTCATACCGAAATGCGCTTGCCTAATCCTCAGCTGAACGTCTCTGAAACCTCTAAACGTTGGTTCCGATAGCATGTCAAAATTGAAGATATTCTGATTTCCTTGACTGTCTCTCCTTGAGATCATGATGATTGTTTTTCCTCTCGTGGGTGATCAATCCTTCCGCGCGACACCCACACACTACTATGCTGGATTTTGACTGACGTGTTCACGACGAGTGATAACCTTCTTAGCATATAGCTGGCGCATTTGTGCGCGTTTGTAGGATAAACGTGATCAATACGTGTAGAGTTCTACTGTTCTGTGGGCATTTTTTGACTGTCTCCACCAACTTTCTGGGTCTAGTCGGGTATCAAATTGTTTTTTACTGTCATCGTGTCCGATGCTCTCAGCTAGTTACATAGAAGAACAAACGCTGTGCAACGTACGACAACAAGATTCTGTCTTTAATTTTAACACGAAGTCACCTCAGAGTTGGCTGTTTTTACTTGTTTTTGAAGGCAGTGGAATCCAAGTAACAATTATCAAACTAATAGGTGATAAAATGAAATTGACTGAGGTGGAGAATGGAAAGAATATAACAAGATTTGACTGATCGAAAAGTGCATCTTTTTGAGTTGTTTCGTAGGTAGTTTTGGTGTTAGCGGTGTTTGTATGTTAGCGACAAATGAAGCCACAGTACTATTTTTAACGGGTTTCTTAGTGTTACCTTTAGATTTCGATCATACTCTTCAGTGTTTCTGGTACAAAAGGATCATTAAGCGTAAAATGGAAAATCAGTTCATCCTTTCCCCCAAATGGTTCGCTTGCTGTGCCATTGACAAACAAGTGACATTGATGAACACTACACCGGTGTAATGGGAGCCTTTTCGAACTACTCTACCCAGAGAACTGTTTCGTATCACATGTTTCTGTACTTCATTACTGTTTGCTTGGTGCTCCCACCGTACACGAACAATGCCTTGCGGATGTGAGCCATTCTACCCAAGTATTTGCAAATATCTTTGACACAAGTAGCCAGCTTCCCAACAGTGCTTCTTACTCAATCTCTGCACACTCAGCAAATGTGCCTCTGGTTGACAACTGCTACCCGGACCTCAAATAGATGAGGTAACCTCTTGTCTAATGCACTCGCCTACGACAATTTAACCCTGATTCTGTAATTCGTTCTGATCTGCTGCTTATAGTTTCACAACAGTTTGGTGACCATTTGCTGGTACTAAAGTCGTGCTTGAATTACTGCGTTGACTGAATTGGATTTCCGAGACTCCACTGACCGGAACTTTGTTCATTTCTTAGAAACTAGATGCCTGGTTCACAAGAATACATTTTTGTCGCTTCTCTTTTCGCAAACGAGGTCCTCGATATGTGTATTTCGTGCGGTTTTGCGATTCCATGTTCCACCGATTTGTTGCTTTTTCATCGCTCGACTTCTCAATAACTTGGCATCGAATCCAGTCACATGTTTTCTTGCATGTTTTTCTTGTCAGTTCTCATTTCTCCTCACATGTCAACTTTCTGTCGTAGTGTTTGTGACACTACTTTTTACTCCTCCATCCTTTCACACAGTTGTCTGCTTACCTTCTGGTTCCATTCGCTTTAGGTTTTGCGTCGATTGGCGTATTCAGTAATCCCCAATCCTCGTGCGAATTTTGTGCAAAATATTCTCAAACCACAAGCAGATTTGTATGGACCATTCTGGATTGCAACCACTCTCATATTGGTGTCTGCCATCAGTGGCAACGTGTCCAGCTATTTGCAGTCGAGAGGCCAAGTTTCCTCTTGGCGTTACGACTTCAGGAAAGGTAACTGCACGATTACGCCTGCCGACTTGAAGTTCTACTCCCATATTCAGCACATTGTTGGTTTGTTGACGCTTCCCTGATTGTCTTGCTCATGTTCGATATCCTAACCTGAAACGGTGTTTGGTGTGCACTGTCTGTTTTTTTTGAGCGAGCATTTCGTTTTTCCAGCAATGCGATATGTGGTTATAAAGAAGACACTCGGAATTTCTGAGAATGTTTGTGCGATTTGCTGACGATTGTTGACTGTCTGGACATCATCGCTTGGATAATGCGCAGATCATTTACTTCGTGGAGCACAATGAAATTTGCATCTTCAAGGTGTAAAGTATTGTAACTATAGTAGGCTGATCGTAATCCGATTGTACAGGATTAATAGGGTGTTTACAGACTGGAGGGAGCTGCTAAAGCTTTTATGTATTTCAATCCCCCTTGAATAATTTAAAAAGAAAGGGGAAATCACCGTGTACTTTCGTTTTCAGAAACCCATCAGTAGTGAAATTTTTCGCGATGAAAATGTAGTGAAAATGAAAGCACGAGAAACTTAACCATAGCATACAGCAAACAACTGCGGACCAACAGCAAAAAAGTAGTCGAGTGTGCTCCCACTCTACCACAGTGATTCAAATATCCCAGTCATCTGAAAACCGTAACTGTATCCTAAACTTGTATGTCAAGCATTCCTTCGAATTTGCCTTCTAATAATGCTGTTACGATAGGCTGGCAGATTGTCCCAGGCTGGATGCACTTGGATGCAATGCAATCAAATCAAATAGTTCTTTTGATGCTGCCGGTTTAATGGGTTCCCCTGGGTTGATTGTTTTGACCGGGAATTGGTGTGCCGTTTGGTGATTGGATAAGGTCGTTTGAGCTTATCATTACCAGGTCTGGTTCACGAGCAGTGATACCAAGTTCCTCGTTTTGAAGGGACCAAAATTGCTCTCACTTGTGTCAAACGGGAGCTACTTGTCTGCAACCCAGTGGTGTAAAGCGTTCAACTTGCTGCAGCTTCTCTCTTTCTGCAACAATTACTGTTGCGAAGACTTCAAAAGTCGTAGACGGGATGCCTGGGGTCATGGACCATTTCATCTACCTACTTAGGGACAGCTCACATCACGTGTTATTGCCTAGGTGGTGTTCAGTAGGGTGGCCCGTTCACCAGCCTTCGTGGTTTGTACTTTCGCCGGCGAGTTCATTTTACTCAACGTAAGGGGCTTCAATTCTATTTCCATGTCTTGGACATGGATTTTGGATTCGAAACCATCACACGGTGTTCTGTGTTCTATTTGCTTAACGACAGTCGTTCTTGTTGTGATCCGTGTGATGTTCCCACTTGATCTGGAAACTTTTTAGTCCTATTTGGATGATCCAATCAGATTCACTTGTCCAGATCTTTGATCAGTCCCCCATATCTGTTGTATGGTTCAATTTTCTTTGAAAATTATACAGTGACGCTGGCATCAACTATAATCTACGCCTACTGGTGGTTGGTACCGCTGGGAATCGTGATGTTTCTGTACATGCGTTCAAAGAGGGCCGTTTCTGGCTCACGTGATGGCGATCAAGATCCCTTAATGGATTACTCAGATGCAGGGACTCGTAATCGACGTTCTGGCGTCATGCAGCCTCGTCTGTTTGTTGACTTTTTATCTGTTTATGGATATGCTTTGGCCATTTTTGTGCCCGTCTCGGTAAGTTTGTGTCTCTTCAGTCGTACTCACTATTTCTCGCGTACTTTCACCTCTTTTCAGTTTGTCCCATTCATAGAGCTCCCTTACGTTTTTGATGCTCAGTCTAGCTCAGTAGCATAACGACCCGGACTACCCCCACATACGGCTTTGAGGCCCATTCGTGTCGATTCCTCTTGATTAGTTCTGTGCGGCCCGCCAATACCCAGCTCTCTATAAACAACTTCTTTTTATGTTGCATTGTCTCACATGCCTGATTGTGCCAAGTTTTTACACTTCGTCTTATTCGGGGCGTCCCCACTCACTTTTTGTTGCAAGCTCTCTGCCTGATGATGTGGGCTATTTCATTTTTTGAGTGACATCATCTCGTCAACTTACAGTATAGTCGATGAGTGGTTACTCGGAGTATCGAAAGCGCTTGTTGTCTTCTCCCATAATCATCATCGCGAGCGTCAAGGTAACCTCCAGCTGTTGTTACAAAGGGTTACCATATCTGTCGTCCTCGTTTTGTTCTGTGATTCACCGCCTCTTCATAACGGAACTGCGAGAAGGTCGTTTTCACCCTCAGTTAGCTCACATAAAACAGGATGATCAGGTGAGCAGTGCGGCTACTCGCGGGTACTTACTGAGGAAATCTTCGGGTGCGCAATCAGTTGATCAGACTGTATGAGTGAATAGTCTCCGATCGTTGAATCACTTACTCCCTGTGATAGGCCATGTTCTACGACACTTTCTACGGTAGGATAACACCACGATGTGGCTATGCAACAAAGTGGTCGGGAGGTGCGACGACTGATTGCTCCATTGAACAAAATGGTTGGGCGTCAACTACTCGGCTGTGACCTTGTGATAATGTAAGTCGTTAAATAGGGTCGCTATCCAGTGTTGCGGCATGCCGCAGTCAGCGGTGAACCTGCACCCATAGTTTTCTTCCGTTTGACCCCATTTTATAACAGCTTTTGCTTTATTTTTTGTCAGTTTGTATCAGAATATTCCCTGTCACTGTTGCTGTGAACGGTGGCCTGAACCACAGTTCCTTCCGGTCATGATTGTGGCCACTGTGAACGAGCAAACGAATGAACCTGATCGTTTATGTCATCATGATCCTCACAACGTCCTTGAGCCTAACCAGATGGTACTGCGGTGCTAGCCGCCGTTGACAGGCTTCCCTACGCAGGTTGATGATGCATTGCTTGAACTCCAAGCCATGCTTTTAACCGTCATTTCCATTAGTAATATTTACCTTGTCTTCTTTCGTTCAGCATTTCCTTTCATGGGGCTTGTGAGTTCGTTGCAGCCGTACGTTCGCACCACATCTTGTGGTTTTCTTCATTGATGGTTACAGTACTCATTTGGATCACCTGTGTGACCTATAGGCTTCTGCTATAATGTACCAGGTGAAAACTTTTCAGGGTTCACACGGAAACTGGGAAGAGGGAGATGAACAATAGCTACACATCACTTGCATTGGTGGAATTTACTTAGCCTTCTGCTCTACTGATTGAAGGTTTGCTTAACTGGGCCAGAATTGGACCACTACCGGTTTGACAGCTAAAAATATAGTCTCATTACAATTGATTAGTCACACTTGCTTGTAATGGTGTCATCAAACCGAAGAGCTAAGCTTGATTAGGTCGTCCTGTAAACATCGGGTGCTATTTGTACAGAATGTGCGTCATTGCTCAGTCAACGTTTCAGTTACCGAGCCACTCGGTTGGTAGTCTGAGGGTGATGTCATTGACGCGTTACTGAGCTAAACATACATTTGTTCTGTTCGTATCATGCCTCTGGAAGGTGCACTGGCGGCAGACTTTTACGTTCCTACGGTTACGCTACGCATCGAAGGATCTACTAAAGGTGCAAGATGGTGTCTTGTATTAATTGAGAAGACCAAGGGATATGATACAGGTGTTCAGTACCACAGTACCCGGTCTGTGTCGCTCTGTCGAATTATGTATCATTGTGGAAAACAATCAGCGCATTGAACCTGTTTATCGTTAAAAACATCGGTAAAGAGCAACAAAAACTGTTAAGCTAAGGAGTTTTGAATCCCATAATGGCAAACTGCATTTAGGTTATCGAAGGTTTATCTTAGTGTAACCACTATATATTCGATGCCCAACGGACAACAAGCAATGTAGTCAGAATGAGTCGTACAGTGCTTATTACGATTGCTTTCCAATGCAGCCGTAAGTACTTCTGAGACCGCACTCATATCTTAATTCAGTGTCCTTACAAGAGCCGTAGAACGGATGCAGAGTAAAACCTCTTGATTGAATTATGAGAAAATGAACAGTTCCATTTCGTCACGCCGGTACCTTCGCTTGTTATGGTCCGGAACTACTGTTTCTCAGACTCATCAGTGACGTTTCGTTTGCTTTATTGATGAGAACGATAATAATCTTCACAACCCGAGACGTGGCTATATTACGTACGTACACTTCGGTATACTTCACTCAACACATCTCCAAATAATGGACTAATTCAAGGGTTCGCTGTGATGTTTACCAGTCATACAACCAAAAATAACAGCCAATATGAAGATGACTGCATCTTGCGAGTAGACAACTGATCTGTAAATGAAAATAAGACCTAAACGACAAGACAAGTTCAACCGACGCACTACTGATTAGTGTTCGCTGATCTTTGGGATGGCTTTTTTCCTCTACGGAATTGTGGTGGATTGTCAGGTCGGAGGTGCGAGCCTTCGAACGCGCGGCCGAATACCTCAACGATGGGGGAGGTACGTTCGAAAACCTGCTGCGATCGGATCAAGGACAACGTGCGCGACCGGATGAGTCATCGCTCGACTGGATCGGACCAACGGGCGAGGCAGGGCAGGCGAAATACGACAGACGGCCAGATCGGAGGCGTGGTTTTTCCAACATTTAGAGGAACATCTCGACACGATGTTGGAATACGGTCAAGGCCAACACTGGGTGGATGGCGGACAGCACGAGCAGCCGGACGAGCCATCGCGCAACGAAATCGGACAAACAGACGAGGAATGGCAAGCGGAAAACCCTCCGATAGAAGGCACCGGTCACACACGTAAACCGGTTAGAAGTGCACACGACGTGTGAACGGAAACCGGGGGGTGCTGTGGGTTGGAATTATGACTCATAAACGAGAGAGAGCGCGTTGCATGTGACTAGCGATTTGGACAATAAAGATTGTGCTTTGTTGGACGCCTTCTCGCTACAGAATGAGCTGGTTAGTTATACTAGATGGTTATTTAGTCATCCCCCTTATTTCAAATGCTGGTGCGTCCTGTTGCACTTCGTCAGCTTTACAAGGCTGTGACTTCTCAGCTGTAATTTCACTTGGTGCATGTTGAGTGCGTGCGTACTTCGTCAAAGAACCATGATTATCTCCCAGTCGACCTGCGTCCCTGTCTCTTAATCGTTAGAAAATCTGGGCGGATTATGAATTTACGTATATACAGAGGTACCCGTTGAATAATTGAGTGGGCCCTAACGTTCTGCGGCCTCTTGTTTGATTTCTAAGTTGACTGCTGGACCGAAATGACATTAGCACGCCAAAATTACGATGCGTAGGTCAGCCATATAATTTCGTCTCTCCTGGTTCTGGTCTACACCTCACGTTCTGGAAAGTGTTTTCTAAACAGCTTTGACCCACTGCTTTCCACTCATACCGGCTTGTCTATTGCAGGGAGTGATCACTATCTTCTTTGTAAAAAGCAAAGTGGATTCTAGATTTACTTTTATCACGTGGTGTTGATAAAAGTGTAGGATGAGTGAATCCTAGTTCATAACTCTAACGGAGTGTAAAACAAACACTCAGTGTATCTTTACTCAGGCATTCGGATTCAAGGTGCCTTCCACTGCTCACTAACCAAAATTGAAACTATCCCTTTTTACTGATTTTACAGGATAGTACGTTGAAAATGATTAGATAATCGACATCCTTAAGTTGGTATTGAGTTTTAAATTCAATGACAAATCGCAATTGTCATTTGTAGTGTCATTTTTGTTGAGGTGTTTTATCGACGTCCTGCTCAAATAGGCATTGCTAGCTGGTGTAGTCTTTATTGATTATATTCTGTTCTCAATCTACATCGATAAGGTCTTCCTTAGCGTATTGAACTTGGTGTGTGAAATGAAGCCCCATGCGTGCACTTCTCCAGCATTAGATTGGATCTGTAATAGTACCATGGCGCTGGCGCGAATGTGCACTCAGCCTCACGCATGTGAGACGAATCAGGTGTTTTTCATCTGCCTATCAGGTGTGAATTACACTATTTCACTCCAGTCTACCTCCACACCTTACTGGGTTTGGAAGGCTGCCGCGATATCTGAGGAATCATGAACACACTGAGTGGATTGAAATCCTCTGCCACGTAGCCCGTTGTTTTTGTCGATCAGCTTAATGGTAGTCTGCAGGTAAACGAATAATTCCCTTTCAACTCGCACAGAGTACTTTTTCACCACTCATTTATCTACTCCCATCGCCAACCGAGCCGTTTAACGTGACCTTATGCTTACCTCTGGTTGGACTGTTCTCTGGTTGTTTCACTTGCAGAATCTTTGGCTTCTGGAGGTCACACACATCGCGTCACTCTCCACATGTTGAGCGGTTAAATTTCACCCAATTTCATACACACCTTTATCACTGAACGTTTTTCACGAACTGATTATCGCCCAAACGAAATCTTACCTGACCACTACGGATTCCCATCAATTTGCCTATCGTCGCTCACGCTCAGTCGTCGGTGCTCCAACTCATCCGGTTTATTCCATTTAGTAGTCGCTGGTATCGTGTGCTTATCCGACTATAACCACACAGTTGGCAGCGTTAATAAACATTTTGCCTTAAATTTCCAACGAACCTAAAACACACTTCTCAACCTTCAGTGTTTTGCGCAGCTATTTTATGTAACGGTCAGTTTACCCAATTCAGCGGGCAAGCCTTATCACCATTGAGTATTGATTTTCGTGTTTTACAGCGTGTAGCCATCTTCACTTTCTTTTGCTCACTCTATGCAGCATCCGCATTTGTTCATGATAGCCGCTTTTTTGCAATCAAACAAACAGTTGATAATGATGGTGATTTGGTAACAATCCTAGTCCACAGCTCATCAGTAGCGCTTATTCTCATCTGGACCGGGATTTGCACCTCTACCGTGGTGTTTGTGAAACTAGCGTTTTAATCACATCACCAATTACCCCACAATGATCCTGACCAAGTAATCTTATCCGGAAGCTCAACCACAGCTTTTTGTGAATACCACTCAGCCTGCTCGGTCATTTCGAAGATAGAATAAGCGGATCATTCTGTTCGATCCAGTCGATAACCCCGTGATCAGGATTTTTCAGGTACCTTGAAGTTGCTGCTCTCATTGAACTAGTTGAGCAAAGCTTAAGTTACTGATCGAAATTAGGGGGATCTTGAGTATTTTAAGGTGCATTCCACCCCATTCAACTTGATATCAACCCTCGTCTATCTGTCCATCCTGTGCTGCAAATAGTAACCCCCACCTCGGCCTCTTTCTGTTGACCGCTTTGGGATTGTTCTGATTAACAGTAACAGATGGTCACTTCTTGTTACTATCATTATTACTGATGAGTAGTCGGGGATTTGATTTATTTTCAAGTTGACCATCATCCATATTTGATCGCAGCCTTCGCATTCAGATAGTCTTTCCAGCCATCCTCTTTCGAAAAGAAGCACTAGACTCGAGTTTCGCTCTCAAGCGAGAGTGGTTGAGCGTTCAGATTTGATAATTCGGTCATGCCTAATGTGAGGTCAGTCGCGCAGTGGTTAACACGGTTGCCTCATGATTGGTATGGCCGGAGTTCAAATCCCGGCGGTGGCAAGGATATGCACTACTGACAGGCTTTAATGAGGGCGAAACTCGAGTGTAGTGCTTCTTTTCGAAAGAGGCTGACTGAAAAGTCTATCTGAATGCTAGGGCTGTGATCACATGTGAGTGATGGTCAACTTGAAACTATTATTATTTTCAGCAGATTCGTAAAGTTGTCCAGCATTCAAAGCAAAGCACCTCTGTGTCCCACAATTTATTCAGTTGACTTGGCAGTGCGCTTGTAGTTCCCCATCAAATCTTTTAATCATCATTTTTCCTGCTAAGTTTGTTGTAGAGGGACATCATATTTTTACTAGAAGTTCAAAGCATCACGTTTTAGTATTTTTCTCCGTTAGTAATTCGTCGATTTTGTTGTTTTTCGATGTTTTTGCGTAAGTTGTACACCTACAATTCTATCCGATACAACTCACTCTTTTGATTGGGGTGCCTTCAGTTGATCTCGATACAAGCGCCTATTGGACACACTTCCGTTATTGTTCACTCAAGTCAAACTTTGCACAAGCCCAACCGACTTATTCGTGAATATACCGCGAGACTCAGTTAACAATTTGTAGGTAATAATTTATTTGTACGCTGCTCGTGCCGCTTGTCTCGGACCCGGTTGAATCAGTAGGTCAATGCGGATTTTAAAAGAACTTTGCAAAAATTCAGTTTGCTTCAAAGCCTTAGGTGACACCACACTTCCACAAAGTAGTGTATGTAGTATGCAGTCACTGATGAGTTTGGAACATTAACCATCTACAACTTACGCCTCCGTACTTTGAATCAGTAGGTCATTCCAAACCAAGCCGCTTGGGTCGGTTCATCTTTTCTATCAGGTCTGCGATGTTTGTTATGAAAACACTACTCATTTAATTAACTGTCCTTCATGCACTGGTCGTGTGGGAGCCTAACGACCCGATTTGGTTTGTTACCACTTGAAGTTCAAGCGCGGAACGATACTGGTTGGGACACGGAGGAATTGGTTTTCTCGGGGGATCGCAATTTTATAATCATTTTAAATTCTTGTGAGTCATTATGACTTCTAGAATACATCCTTTCTGATGCGCTCACTTTTTTTGCTGGCCCACTTTTGATGTACACATCACTAGTATGTCATTTTCCCTCTCCCTATTTTAGATCCTGTGGGCCATACCAAGCACATTTTTCCAATGGTTTTTGGTTATCTTTGCCATGGCCATTTCGGGTGCCTTTCTAACATTTGCGCTGTTTCCCACATTCCGTCGAGAACACCAGAAGGTGAGTGAACTCGATGTGTAAGACGTTCCTCTGGTAATCGATGTGTTGCGTATCTTAGCTGAATGCTGATGTCATAATCCATCACATTATTGGTGTTTTCCACAGGGCGATTAGAACTTGTGGCTCCTGTATTTGTTACCGTCTTCTAGATGGTTGACTCTATGTTTGTGCGACCAGCTCCAAATGTTGCGAAACTTCACTCATACTGGGCATTATTTACCGCCTGCGATTTGGCTTGTTCATAAGAGTAGAGTGCCTCTTAGTGAACTTGTGTGTGCTGGATCTTGTACGTGTGTAATCGTGTAGTCGACTGAAACATTCGTGTAGTTTCACGTAGCGTCTGACATTTGCTCGCGATTTTCAGTATTCGCTTGTGTTGTATTTCTGTCGCCAGACAAATCGACTGTAACCCACGCCCACCTACTTCGTTTCTTGTCACTCTGTGTATGGTTTTGTTCGTCGACAATTATGTGCGTTTCCAAGGAAGTGTAAGTTTGCTGCCAGCTGACGCCTCTAATTTACGCCCTGAATTCTTTCAAGAATTAGGGTTTCGGACCGACTTGTAGTCCTGATCCCAGTCTCGTCCAGAATTGATGAATTTATCACTTCACTCATTGTAGGTAGACACTAAGATGTTCTGCTCGATAGTCAGTTGATAGTCGCTTTGGAGTAGACATGGAGAAATTTAAATTCCAGTATGCTAAAGTCTTTCGCCAGAATTACGCTTAATCGATGTATCGTGATGGAGCACTTCATGCATGTTTCGGTCCTCTGCGCAGAAGACACGACTGTTAAGACCTCCTCTCTTCAGCCGACTAGCTAGTCTACGTGACAACCACAGATGTATGAGTCTAACATCTATTGCATTCAAGTTACTCATTGGCCTCATTCTGCATCAGTTCATTAAGCCTTTGCTGATGCAAGAAGTTAGGAGTGTTTTTGCACTCATAGAACCCACCACGCATTCGTTTATTTTCACAACGTGGACACGAACGCCGATGTACCGTTGGTGGACCATGAATGATTTCCCTTTCTTTTATCGCATTGGCACTGAATTGAGATTCATTCTCAGTTATGCGATCGTGTGAGGTTCCCTTTCGATTGTATGATTAGTGTAAGGACCACCTCGATTCGTCGTGAATGTCGATTGACATTAGAACGCAATATTTGCTGAGAATCAGTTAATAGCAATTGCAGCGCACGCATTGTCATGGGTGACAACCGTCCGGTTGCGATATCCATTTGTTAGATCTGGTTTAGTAAAGCTTGGAATCGCAGTTTTTTATACAATATTCTGAGTTCCTGCATTGAACTCTAGTTGTCTACATCTGTTGAACAAGATATTTCATTTGATCGAATCTTAAGGGACATTTGCACTTTGGAACACGGCCTCACAACGGTGATAGTGTGACTAGTTGACCTGGTCAAAATAGTGCAATATTTCCGCAGGAAACATCTACGGGCTACTAATTTTTCTGCCTTTGGTACCTCTTTTGAAGAATCAAACCTGCCAGAAATGCACGAAACGCATTTCGTGGATTGAATTTAAGAACCGGTGCTACCATGTCTAGTTTAAATCCAGTATTGTACCGTTAACGTCGGACCGACTCATTTACTCACATAAACCCGTTCACGTTGGCGATGTTCTTCAAGTAACAATCTGTTACAAACACGACATTGGCTCAGTCACAACGTCCATGATCAAAGAACTTCCTGACGATATTAATGCAAATGTAAAATGATTCAAACGAACAAAACTGGGGAATCTTGTCATCTTATTGCTTTATCAACTGGTAGTTTGGTGGACATTAACCAACAGAAACAAATGGCTGAATGCTGGTGATGACAGGGATAGGCACTTCGCTAAAATGACTCATTCGTGACCCTGCATTTCTCCGACCTGTCTCACACGTCTATAAATGCCTGGTAAACTTCGGCAAGGAAAAGCAAACAATGTTAAGTGCACTGATGTCACTCTCACTCACGGATGGCTATTAAACGATAGTAGTGAAACGATATTCGTTCTACAGCCGTACATGGTAAATCTCTCCAGCGGTTTCATTATCGTCGTAATCATGGTGGGGTGCGGTAGCAAATGCTGAATAGTGTAACACAGGCTAGTTTTTTGTTTGTTCGCTCTTTTGCTAGCCCCAATTGTATGCAATTTGTTTCACCCGGGCTCGGGCTGCATTGTTGTTGTTGTTTGGGCCTGCAATTGCGTTTTGTTTCTCCTGAATTGTTTTGCTAATGTAGTGTTTCGCTTTTGATTCCAGCTTGCCGGTCCACTGGTCGTTGGCCTAATTGTCATTCATTGTGTATTCTCGATCGGTTTGATGGTGAGTTTCCCCATCGTTGCCTGTCTAACTCGTGTTTGCACCGTCACAATGATTAAACGCATGAACGTTTGTGTTAGCGCAAATCGTTACCATCAGTTATATAATTACATTTGAGCTAGGTTATATAATAATTATGACGCACCACTTCGACTGGGTGGCAAGTCCGTACGATGACGGTTAGTGAAAAATAGATAATTGAGGTTGAAAAATACCGCTGACTAGGACGCACATTTATAATGAAAAAAGAACTAAGCTTTGTCGTCTTTGCAACGCGTATGGTGGGATGTTTGTTGGTTTTCATTTCTGGAAAGTTACGTAAAGGATAAAAGTAATTGGAAGCCGCAGAAATTAACGTAACTACACTTTCATCGTTGACTACGGCATGCAGTTTATCTCTTAGTATTTCTCTTGTCGATCGCATTATGCCGCTTTTGAAGTTCATTCGGATTTAACCGTAGGAGGCGGATTTCTTTACGTCTTTACACTTGCCGTGTTGTTCTTACTGGGGATACAAACAAGGTGCGATATGGTAGACACTGGGTATGTTGGCAAGTGAAGTGTGTTAAACATATGATAACTGCTACCACCACACTCGAGAAAACTGGACCATTAGGTTTGTATATGGGAGGACCTTTCACTTGGCCTTGACGGGTTTCCAGACCAACGTCTAGGCTTTGGCCTCTACTTCTCGAAATGTTTTTCAACCGTACTTATGAATCATAGTGGTCATTGATGAATGAGTTAGAGTAACAAGTACTGGCAAATTGCAGCCTTAAAAAAATGTACGGTGACTTCCCGTTTTGTCGGTCTTTGGTTCACAATGTCATTTAATCAGTCTCCTGAAAATCTGATGTAGCGGATTTTTATATACTGTTTCATTTCCGCTAATTTGCCATTTCGTGTAGTTCTTAGTATTTGACTGCCTTTTCTTGGGCGAATTAACCGAACTACACTGTATGTGGCGTTACGAAAACAGTTACCAAAGTGCCCCCTGAATGGGTTCTCTCTTTCTTCTGTTCTAAGTTCTGTCGGAGTTTTATGGGAGCAGCAAATCAATGAAATGTGTCCACCTGTGTCATCCTTGTTGTGTTTACACGCGCTTGTTTGCTCCGTAGTTGGTTTGATCTCTCAGCCACAATCGATCGTTTTGTGTACGTCAATGGTTATAATGACCAGCTGTTGTTTCCTTGTATGTGCCTACCAAATGTTTAGGATTATATGGCTCGGATTACTGAGTACTTTACATAGATCATCTGTAACGACGTTGATTGTTAGTCTTCCTGTAACGGGATGGAGACACGGTTAATCCAACCGCTTCCAGTCACATTTTCACCTCACCAAAAGTCCTGCTATGCTATCCAAATGAAATCACTTAGTGACGGATTAGACCACGCTCTTTCCGTGCGCATCGATTCAACCTACACTCATTTCTGCTGTACAGTTTTCTTGCTACCTTTGGATCATCGTACGTCTTCGGTCGCATCTTTTGCTGTCCTGTGTAGCCTCTTCAGATTGTAAGTTGGTTGAAACGAATTCAACCTGGGGCATCCGGTCATGGTCACCAGGTCTGGTTTCTCATTCTATGTGCATGTGTTTTTATGCGATGCTCCACCACTTGTGTGTATTGTTTGATCACCGTCACCAAAATGACAGTTATCGAAGCACCCGAGGCCAACCTGATTGACGTTGCTTGTAAGGAGACCGTTTCTGGTACATCAAAACCGTCAACTGTGTATTCACTTAGAACGCGTCAGTCTGTATTGCGATCACATGTGCGTGATCCCTGTCGTCGTTTGAGACGGCAATATTTGTTCGCTTGCTTATTGGACTATAAACAAATGGATTGAGTATCGTTTAACATATGACAAAACATAATTTTGACGATTAATGCTAAACAGTGGAGAATTTTAACGCTAAATTCCTTTATAAAACGTCCTGTACCGCTCACTTGTTTGATCACTGTATCAGATGCGAGCGTTTTGTGAAATAAGTCCGTTTTGTCGCACCTAACAGTTACGTAACATGAGCGTGATGGACTGCAAGCAAAAATTGTGGACTAAAAGTACAATAATGTAATTTTGGTTTATATGTCAGAATTGGACTGTTTCAGTACCTTGGATTGAAACTTTTGGAGTTCCGGGAAGTTTGAACAGTCGGTACTCTACGGTCTGCTTGAATGGGTTGAATGATGATTCCAACACCGTATAAACTTTAGTCTCAAGCATATGTTCAGCTACTGACTGGGTAGCTGTGCTCGAACACCCGTGAATTCACGTAAATGACTGTGATGTACAACTTCGCCAGTCATTTTTCAATATGTTTCTTTGTTCTTTGCTGTGGCCCGTCCGTGTATGTTTGCTCACCGTGTACGATCGTGAATTATATGATAGACCGAGGTGGTTTTCTAATCTCTTGCTTTTTCAGTAGCTGTTTTGGGTTACTTGACTACCTAATGTCGCGGAATATCCCTGAGATACAGCAGGCTAAAAACTGCATATTCATTTCGCATCAGGATTTTCAGTGCCGTTAACTTTACCCCTTACACGTTCCGTTCAGTAAATGCGCCGTGGTGATCGTTTCAATTGCTATCTATTTATTCCTCAACATTTGTATTCTGAGTACGCTCGGTTCGATCTCACTAAAATGGTGTTTTTCGTGCACGCGCTTCGCATTATTTCTGTCAGTTTCGTGTCATTTAGAGAGAACGAAAAGTGTGTGCATCTCAGAAACGGCCGTTCTTACCTCATAAAATTTCCCATTTTTTATTGCTTACGTTGTTTACGTTGCATTTGACCCTCCTGTTGATCTTCGGTCTCTTGGTTGCTCTTTTGTGCATTTGGCAACGCTTCCGCTTTCGTTTCAGCTTACATTTTTCCACGGCACATCGACGCTACCCAACCAGCTACCTCACACAAAAGGCGAACCGGTCTTGTCGCAGGAGATACTTAAACCAGCTGAGGTGAAGGAGGTGAAGCGTGAGATTGCCGAACCACTGGTGAAACTACCCATTGATGTGGCTGTGGATTCACCATCCGAGACCAATCGGTCTGGGATTAATGCCTAGCTGGATTTCGGCGCTGCTGTTTGTATCAACTGGCCAACTTCGTGTCTTCTGATCTTGTTCTCATTTGATTGCGGCTTATTTGTTATCCTGTGATATGTTTTTCACGCCTCAAACCGTTTCACCGTCATTGTGCTACATTCTGTAGTCAGCGGTCTGTCCAAAGACATCCTGTTTTGTTTCATTAGACAACGGTCAAGTAATTAAATACCATTCTCTGGCTGCTCTAATTTGTCCGCAAACCCACTAATCGGCGCGCATGTTCAATATGTTTATCTGGCCCTTTTTTATTCTCGCACAGTTTGATGTATTTCACTCTCGAATTCCTTTGTTCGTGGTCGTATGGCTCTCTGTAAGAAGCAAATTCTAATAGAACCTGAAGACTGATCCCATTTTCCGATATCTGCGTGAATGATGTGTGCTCACTAGGAATCCTGATGGTTTTTAATTGGTTGGCTTGTGATCCAGCGTAAAAACGTGTGTATTGTCAACAGTAGTAAGTTCCATTTCACTGTTAACTTATTACTAATTTGTAGCTTCAATTGTCATTCCGGATGTCATTCTTCTGTTCTGGAAACCGTATGGTAAACAAAATCTAGCCATGGCTAACACATCGATAGACGTTATTCAAGTCGCGAAATGCGTTGTACGGAGTGTAACTGTTTTTTAAAACACGGATGATTTTCAGGCCAAAATGCATTGATTTCCAAATCCAAGGTGGCTTACATATACATGCAGTAGAGACTCATCCATTGGGTTGAGCGCGTGGTGAATCGTGCGCAATTTATGGTCTACTAAGATTTTAGCAAGAAAGCAAATGTGGGATTCAGTGGACAGATTGGAAGGCCTAATGTACCACATACAGTCCCCTTCCGCCGAGACTTATGTAGTGCTCACTTGAACGTCCCAACAAGCCTCTTGACCTGGCCATTCGATTGTGGATGATACGGCGGTGCTTGCATATGTTGGCTGTCTGTGCGCCAGCGAGTCCTCGAACTGCACCTATATGAACTACGTCCCGTTGTCAAGCTGCACTGTTTCTGGGAGGTCATGTTGGCTGATTGTTTAGCGCAGTTGTTGTAGCTGGCGTTGCCGCAGAATGTGCCACGAGGCCTAGTCACTTTGAGGAACAGAGTAGGTGGCGCATGCTTGGCTGGGGTTCTTGTGGTTGCCCATTCGGTTGTTGACAGGACGTCTGTCATTCCGGTCTACGAGCAGTTGGGCTACGTAGGACGGTGGTCGTCTGGGGCTCCACACTTCCGCTTCGCTCCAGCAGCCAAGCGGTAGTGTGACAGGCACACGGGTGATGGCAAGGGACTGTACCTAGTTGTGGAAGGCTGAACTGAAACATCAAGAAGGCCAACCACTTCGGGACCAAAGTTGAGGACTGGGATGATGTGTGAATAAAAGGGTTATCACAGGACCAACTAAGTTTCCCTTAGCTAAGTGTGAGGTCGGGAGCCTTGTCTACCTGGAGGCGAACCAATCGACTATTAGACCGTTAGATTTGGTAACTGACTGGAAACCGACCGGCCTCTCGAAATTCCTCCTGTCTGTCGCTCACGGCTAACTGAACACTGATTGTGTAGCAGTGCTAACCGCGGTGCTGCCGAAGGAAACAAAATCTTCGAAAACGATATGCACCACAATGACGACATATTGCTCAAGGTTTCTCAGCCTCATTCGAATGAGGTTGAGTAGATCGCACAGGAGATGCCTGCTGGAAACAGAAAATAACATGATGTGGACGGTGATCCGGTTCCGATTAATGGATCCTGGCTCACTTTTGTTTGAGCTTGATCAGTTCCCTGCATTCGACTCCGGCCTCCTCCAGTTTGATGTTTTGAAACCGTCGCAGAAATTACGCTGCAAAAAACGACTACACGCGATCTTAACCTGGAGAATCTCGATATACATCAGTTCATTGAACCCAGAGAAAGTAAGATGTACGAAAGCAGGCAGGGTTCCAATCCGATCAAAGGTACGTTCATCACACTTTCATTTTTGCGACTGATCTTGGAACATCGGCAGTGCTGTAGGCAGCTAACGATCGTGATGTTTTCAAACCTAAAGGCCGCTTTCGATTTGTTTGCGTGTACCGTTCTCTAGAACTGTCTTTTTCGGAACTTAAATCCGAAGAAATATGCATGTGTTGAGATCATTATATGCTTACTCAGATAAGCGAAATCCTTGTGGTCAGAAGCGGAGATGTCAGGATGTTGTGCAGGTAAGTCTTACACGTTGCAACATTGATCTTAGATATCGGGAAGACTTAACTTTGAACCGGACGTCCTGGAGGAATACGGTCCGAGCGGGTGTCCGAAAGTTCAACGAGCAGTTATTGCGCGGCCGCAAACGGAAGCGTGCTGTACGCAAAGGAACCATCGGTACCATAGGTCGCGGTGACGTGACTATATGGCGTTGCGATGTATGCGGCCGCGAGCGCACTGGCCGTTTGGGGTCAGTAGGTCACCAACGTACTCATAGTACACGTCACTTAGGTCATATCAGTATGTCCATTCTACTCCTTTTAACGACTTAATCGGCCAACAGCCTGGTCCATGACAATTAATCCGCTTTTCTTTTCAGAAAGTTGAGTGTCATTGGTCTTCTATCCATTCTTTTCTTCGGCTTTGTTGGTGCATTGTATGATGAATGGTCTGCCTGGCATTTCATAGTTCAATGAGAATTTTGTTTTCCACCCCTATCTTCACTGAGATGCACTAACCTGCACTCCTATATTGCAATACTTGTATTTCACTTCATAACTCTGTCTTCTTAGTTTAGATCTCGTCATTGGAGTCTCTACCTGTTTAGTTTCCGAGAGATTATAGTTCCCTTTCCCCACTAGCCAATCAACTGGTTAACCAGCACTTATCGGCTGGACACAAAGTCCCCGCTGACACACCTCCCGATCTTATTCCTTCGGGTTTACACTGGATATGTGGTGTGTTGGTGGAACCGCAAGTGGTGCGACGCGAGCCACTTGCGGTGAGCGCAGGTGTCCTTCGGCTTCGGTCACTGTGACAGGCTAATCCGAATCGGATGCCGCCAACCGTATGCTTACTCTGAAAACACGGTGAGAATTTATAGTCAACTGTCTCGGGTGTTTAGCACTTCTAGTGGTGTTCGCCAATCTCCCCTTCCTGCTCGATTTTGTCATGGACGTTATTCTGGAGGAACTTAATTTTAGGCCATCCGCTCTCATGGTTCACAAAGTCGGTGCATGTATCTCAGTTTTTCACATCTCGTTTATCCCCGGAGATTCTAATCATGTTCTGAACTTCGTCCGCGAAACTGTGGGTGTTTGGTTCAGTGGGCAAAATGGTACGTTTTGTGGATGGTGTGTTTTTCTGGGCCCAGTTTCCGGGTGAAGTTGCTAACCTTTGTCTCATCACCTTGGGACGTCAGTTCAACGGTAAACATCCCTTCGTATCACTTATATCAGATCTTGATAGAGGTATAAGTTCGATGGTGAGACAGAAACTCGGAGACATTTTCAAACAGAGGATTCACAGATAGCAGATCCGCAGAGGTGGACAGCCTCAGTGGTTAACATTCTTCATTGACCTGGTTTGTGATTGCATTTTGTGCTCAATTTCAGAGTTAGCAGACGTGGTCCAAAGAAAGCACGAAAGTGAACAATTTCTGTCACCAAATATGTCGAAATCCGCATAGTCAACATAAACTAGAAACGGCTAGCACGCAGGTATACGACATACGGGTTGTAAAACACGTAGTACATAACGTGTGCGCATACAGGGATATTGTCTAGTTTTGCAGAATTACACCTTAACTTGAATAGTAAGAATGGAATCGGCCAATCAGAAGACGGGAAGAACGTGTGCGAAGAAGTTTCAGCACGTTATATAGCAAGAGTAAAATTTTCAGTCACAAGGTATTTAGATAAATCTCGGAAAAATGAATCATTCAATTTCTGTCAAATAATCATTTGGGCGTCTTAAGTTGGACGCACACGAACACTCCCCTCTTTGTTACACTAATATTGGTAGTTTGATGGATTTTCCTAACTAATGGATATATCGTGATCTCTGGTCGGTTAGGCGCCTTTGCACACGTGAACACGATTGCCCTCCGTGACACTGACTGCGTTTGTTCGGATTGATCTGATCGAATATTCAATCCGGTCATCTATTCATCAGCTGAACTTGTAATGTCTTTCATCGGCTGAATCAGGTTACGACGTGACAAATCTAGTAAACGACTTTCAGCCTTTACCATTAAAAGCCTTCATCGAAAACCGTTATCACTTGGTCCTAGTTTGCAATACGCTGCACATCACAATTTGATTTTCTGAAGGACACATTTATCAGTTAACGTCGTTTTGATTTTATTAGTTCAGCTTGTTTCAAATTATTGAATGTCCCTCCGAACTGACGTTCGAGTTTGGGAGTATTTTTGCGATCTGACGGATTCCTTACAAATCCTTCTGTTGTCTGTTCCATCTAGAGGTTATTTGTCCGAGTTAGTAGTCTTCTCCGTTTTTATTATCTCAATAATGTATCGCTTGTTGTCCTCGTGACCGTTGGCTGTCATGTTTACATTGGCGTTACTTGGAATCAGTGCAGTTGGAAAACAACTGTTTTTGTCCTCTTTTCACCGAATGAGCCTGCTCCGTTTCTTATATGCATAGAAAATTTCAGTAAATTGGTAAGGGAAGTGGTTGAAGCGGTTTATGAGACCTGCGTATCAAAGCGTAGAATAATGCTGAAATATGGAAAACAGCTGCGGTGCCGGGGCTAAGTCAGCAAATGACTATTAAAGCTTTTTAACTTAGAAACAGAGCTAGTTCAAATTATATGCTCATGAAAAGAACTCCATACCTTACAAACACTCAGTGAAAAATAATTATGCTTGCACTGCAATTGGCTTGGTTTCATCTCTAGTTTAAGAGGGTAACAATTAGACCGCTTTTTCTCGTTGGGTTTCGCACCGATTTGCACTGATGATCATGCACTCTGATGAAAAAGATAATAAGAACTAGCTCACATGCAAACCGATGCAAAACTAGTGAATAAATATAGATTTCCATAGAATCTCTCATAGGGCGTGATTCTTAACTCTAGCATGGCTCTAGGGACTTACTGTTAAACTTCTCCTGGAGAAAAGAAGGTCAAGTAGCAAGTCATTCCTCGAGGTGCTGCCAGATGGAACTATTACGGATAAGCCTGATATAGGAGGAATCGAATTTCCCTCAAAGTCGCTTAAGTTGTGCCGAAACACTGCTAACCTCCTATACTTTCACGTGCGTCAAACGCTGCAACGTGTACTGAGATGCCCTTTGACGTCCCAACAATTCTAAACTCCGCGCGACGTGAGAGTTGCCTTGCCAGTTCCACCGCGCCGGTTAACATTACCTTGTGAATGTAAATTTACTAAAAACCACTAGCAACGAAGCTAGTGGGCCGGTATAGCGATTTCAGCGATTCGTACACGGGTTCTAGGCTGGGAGCCCAATACACCCGGATCCAGTCAGTTTGTTGGTTTCGATGTCAGGCGGTTTTCTGTTGACCTGAAAGGCAGTCATTGAAAACATGGTGTAGCACCGCTCTTGGGGGTTACAGAAAGTACCAAGAACAGGGTAAAATAATAATCTAGCAAAACGAGATGAATTATTAATTTAACGGTTTATTAAGTAGGTGGGAATCCAGTAACACTTTGAGACAGTCCTTAGAAAGCAGCTAACAATATCCAGTGGAAGGTCGTTCTAGTAGTTGAAAAATCTATGAGATGAGAACTGTTGTTTCAGGAAGGTCCGAGGTCGAAGCTTATAGAGCTTTTTGTCGTTACCTCTTCGACTGTCATCACTTACTAGGGTGAAGAATTGTTACACGAGTCCTATGCTAAAGAGGAAGTTTGTAAGAAATAAGTTTCTGTGGAGTCTTCGAAACTCAAGTAGATGAAGCTCGATAATTTCGAGGCGAGTCTTGTAGGACAGATGCCGTAAGCCAGTGACCATTTTGATGGCTACTCGCTGGACACGTTCAATGGCGAATATGTCTCTCTTCAAACCGGTGTAGACGACTTGATTGGCATACCCGAGCAATGGTCTTGTGTAGACCCTGTAAAGCGTGTGAAAAGCGCTCTTGTCAATCCGGGGGAAGGTTCGTTTGATCATCCCCAGAGTCATAAAACCCCCTTTGACGGTCAGCTGGTGATGATAAGAGAAGGACAAACCTGACGACGGCCAAATCCCTAGGTCTTTTTTGAGGTCTACTTTCATAACATCCACTACACTTCGTGCAACATGTATCACGAATAGGTTCCCGGAGTCTCCTCCGAGTGACATGTGCGCACACTTACTGTCGTTTAGAGGGAGAATCCAATCATCTGACGAGCACTTAATACGATCAAGGTCAATCTGCAATGCATTGGGGTCACAGGCATTCCGGATTTTTAAGTCGTCGGCATAAAGGAGGGCGCTGCTAGAGATTAACTCGGGGAGATCATTGATGTAGATCAGAAACAACAATGGACCAAGTACCGATCCTTGAGGGACTCCCACAGAGACTGGGGATGGAGACGAAAGGCCTGAGCCGGTTTTTACTCTGAAAGTCCTGTTACCAAGAAAGGAAGTTATCCAGTAGAGAACCTCTCCTTGGATTCCATAGGCTTCTAGTTTATGCAACAGAGGACCGTGTAGGACACGTTCGAAGGCTTTGGCAAAGTCGAAGAAGATAACATCCGAGATACGACCATTGTCTCTGGCTTCTGTTAAGCTATTCATGAAGATTAACCTATTAGTTATGCATGACTGATCGGGGAGAAAGCCATGCTGGGTCGAGGAGAAAAGGTTATTCGAGAGGAAATGCTTAAAGATAGTGCGTTTTAATAGTCGCTCCATTATCTTGCATGGGATGCTGGTAAGGCTGATCGGCCGATAACTAGCAGGAGAGTGACGATCGCCTGTTTTAAATATAGGTGAGACAGTGGCCTCTTTCCATGCCTCCGGAAGAGTGCCTGTCCGAAGTGTCTGTTTAAACAGATCGAAGAGAGGCACCGCCAAACCGACGGCCGCTTCTTTGAGGATCCGGGGATGGATCTTGTCTGGTCCCATGGCACTATAAGGATTGATCTTAAGCAAGAGGTCCTGAACGTCAGACACAGAAAAGTCAGCTGTCAGGATGGGTTGTTGGAAGTGCCTCTGCGGGAGAATTGGATGCCAGTTTGGCAGATCCACATTGTAGACTGATGAGTAGTATTCCCTGAACATCTCGGCAACCACTTGGGGGTTGGAGGAGGTTTCCCCGTCGGGAAGCCGCAGAGAAAGCGCTGAGGGCTTAGTTTTTCTCTGGCGTCGTATATACTTGAAAAGAAAATTCTTATTCTCGTGAGCTATTTGTAGGATTTTCGACTGTACGTGTTGGGTGTGTTGCCGGATTTCCCGCTTGCACCTGTTTCGTACAGAGCGAAAGGCCTCTAGATCCTCTGGCCTATCCGTTAGCTTCTGTTTAGAGAATAGACGAGAACGTAATTCAAGAAGGCGGCGTATGTTCCGCGGAAGCGGTGCACGAGAGGAGAACTTCAATAGTTTTCGAGGAACAAATGCCTCATCGGCTTCGTGAATGGCAGCTTTAAAGGAAAGGTAGTTCAAGTTCACTGAGTCGGATGTGAGGCTGAGTGTGCTTAAGAACGTCCTTAGTGCGTTAAAGTCTGCGTTTTGGAAGTTTCGGAATGAAGTCTTTGTTACAGCGTTTTGGAGCCAGTAACAGATAAAGTCAAAGTTTAGTAGCATATGGTCACTATGCCCTAGCGGCGGTTTGATGACCACCCTATCTACCAGGTGAGCCTCGTTCGTAATGACCGGATCGAGCAAGGAGAGTGTCTTCCCTGGACGGTGCCTTGTAGGTAAATCGACATCCTGTGTCCAGGCTTTCTCATGGATCACCAATGCCAAAGGTTTTGAGAACCCGCAGCCACAGTCCTTATGAGAAACGGCTATAGGGTCGTGATTGGGTGCGTCGAAGTCATCCATAATAAAAGGATGGGAGACACTGGTTAGACGTGAGACGGTCTAGGGTGGCGAGGATGACGGCGAACGGTACGTAACACCGGCAAGAAGCGCGTCACTTCTGCGAATTTGGAGTTTGATCCAGAGCGTGTCGCATTTCTCTGTGAAGGTAAATTCCCCTACGACAGCTGACACTGGGAGCTTCTGGCTTAGAAAACTGACGTAGCCTCCCATGCGTCCACGGGAGGAGTCAGTACGGTACAAAGATTAACTAGGGACATGCAGTTCATTATCACTGTTAAAACAAGAATGTGAAGGCTAGTGTCGTCCACCAACTGTCCGATTTCCGGTAGTTTGTTCAGAAGGCTCAGAAGTTTGGTGTACACACACGTTGGAGCTACTTCTTCGTTAGGCTGAGTGCAAAAAGAGACCGGAGCGCACGAGGGAGAGCTTGGGAAAGTAGCCCCAGTAGTGAGGGGGAGTGCGTAACTGACGGCGTAGTTTTGTTAGCCCTCTTGTGGGGTGGCAGTTGTTTCGTCACAGCCTGAGCTTATGTGAGCGTCCCTGTGAGACGTTTCGTCCGCTTCTGTTGGTCCAATGTCAATGACATTCGGACCGCAGTTTTCGGTGTCGCGGTTTTGCTCGAAGCTGTGTATGGAATCCGCACCATCTATACTCCTGTAGGTTACATTCACTAGGATAACAATGTTGAGCTATCACCGTTAGGAACGCCGCTTAACCAGTCTAACGCTTGTTTGAATTCAGAAGGTCGACTGGAATTTTTCGTCGATGCACTCTTCCGCTCCGGCGGTTGTGCTCAAGGTGCTCTCACGTCCAGCTTCCTAGCACCCCTTACTTGTCACGTTGAAGTCTGTTGTGAACGGTGAGTAAATCAATAAATAAAGTTTGTTTGCAGATTCATCGCTTTCCATCTGTGACCCCCGGTTCACGGTAGCGTAAGGTTGGGGAAAACTTGTGCGTACAAATTCATGAACCTAGCACTACAATTTGGTGAGCCCGCTCCATAAGGTTTTTTACTGCATTCTATTATTTATTGCACCCTTTGTATACGCTAGGTTCAGTTATCTCTCCCGTATTTGCATACATAGAACTAAATTCCGTGCCCTGGTTCCACTAGTTTCAAAGCATTTGTATTTTTTCAGAATCCTGAGTGTATATGTGAATGATGCAGTCAGGTACCACAAACTGCAAACAGGAGCTCGTCTAGATAGATACGAAGGAGAACGCCTTCAGCTTTTTTGTCCCTGATTATGTCCCGGACGACCTAGAGTACTAGCTAGCGCAGCTTGAGCTGCAATTCCAGTTAGTCCACATCACTAGCCAGATTGCCAATTTCACATACTTGGCTACCGCGTTGCGAATGTCGGTCGCACTATATGTCAGAGATTCAGTGATTGGACCACCCGAGATCAACCCTTACGACGCACTGAAGAACGCATTCTTAGAACGTGCTGCTGTGTAGGAAGGGAAACGACTCGAGCAGGTCCTTAGCGAGCTACAGCTAGGAGACCTCACTCCATCTCAATTGCTTCGACAGTTAAAACAGGTGGGACAAAATCACAGGATGGACGGTAAACTCATGCGTTAACTTTGAATGCAGAGGTTTCCCGACTTTGTGCAGGCAATTGTTTCTTCATTCATGTCAACGAGTTCTTTGGATGACCTGGCAAAATCGGCCGATTCAGTCATCCAACACCTTCCCAGTAAGATGCATCAGGTCGAGGCACACACAGAAAGCATACCCGCCGACTTAATAGCAAAAGTGGAAGAAATTTGTATAAACATCCATGCTCTTGAAGCTTCTCGCTGTCGCCCCGCTTCCAGAGGACGTAGCCGTTCTAGGTCGTGATCAAGTACGCAATACTGCTGGTACCACCACATGTTTGGGACCAAGGCACGGAAATGCGTTAAGCCGTGAACCTTCTCAACCACCTCGGGAAACGCAAGTGCCAGAAAGTAATGGTGACAACTGCTGCTGGCAGTCCTACCCCCGGTTGCCTATCTTGTACACACGATAGGAGTTCGAGGTTGCGTTTTCTAGTTGACACCGGCGCTCAAGTCAGTGTCGTACCACCTAGAAAAGAGGACATACCTCGATCAACGCCCTCCCAGCTCCATGCCGCCAATGGAACCCCAATACGCACTTTTGGCACACGCTCCTTGACGTTGGACGTGGGCCTGCGGAGTGTTTTCCGTTGGGTGTTCATTATAGCGGATGTGCCAGATGCCATTCTGGGCATGGACTTCCTAAATCACTCTGGATTGGTCGTTGACGCAGGTCGCCACAAGCTCCCAGATCCCCTAACGAGTATGTCCTCTATAGGGACCACTTTTTCGACGACTGTCCTCAGCCCAATGCTTGCTGAACCAAGCGGTGACGATAGATATTGATCGGTATTGCGTGAATTCATGGGGTTGACCCGCCTACCTAACGAGTTACCTGCCGTCATTACGGACGTGGTACACCACATCAAAACGGGAGGTCCATCAGTTTTTCAGCGACCGCGAAGGCTGGCGCTAAACAAACTGCGCATCGCTTGCGCCGAATTTCAACACATGGTGTACATGGGTATAATCCGCCCCTCTGACAGCCCATGGGCATCTCCTCTGCACATGGTGCCAAAGAAGACAGTTTGATTGGCGTCCTTGCGGAGATTGTCGTTGATTGAACAATGCTACTGTTCCAGATAGGTACCCTGTGTCACATGTCCACGATCTAACTACCAGCCTCGCTGGTAAAACCATCTTCAGCAAAATTGACATTGTCCGCGTCTATTACCGGATACCGGTAGCACAAGACGATATAACCAAGACCACTCCATTCGATCTTCGTAACGCTGCACAGACGTTCCAACGTCTGATTATTGAAGTCACTCGTGGGCTAGACTTCATTTATGCATTCATGAACGACATCTTCGTGGCTAGCTCTTCCCACGAATGAGGGTTAGTCTAAATAAATCTGCATGATCTGGTACAACGGACAGATTTAGCGTCAAACCGACAATAGTATAAACACACGTTTGCTGGTGGAGCGGCAGACGCACTTGCTGAAGGGGACTGGCGGTGATAGGAAGGGCCTGTTGACTGGGCTGCCAGTTGGTTAGAGGTTGCAGAGTGCTGCATGGTCATTTCGGAAAACTGCTGCCTCAGAGTGTCCACTTCCGTCGGCCAACTTGTGATGAATGCACATGAGATACAGTCGACTCTGATAACTCTCAAACTTGGTCAGCCGGCTCTGCAAGTTGATGGAGTGGTGTGTCCTCATCAAGTATAGACAATATGTTTCGAATATCGTCTGGCAGACTTTTGCGCCACAACTCACGTAAAACTGGTTCGTTTAACGTATGTTTGCTCTGAAGCTGTGTCATGTGACGTAGAAGTTGTGAAACTGTTCTGCACCTAACTCTACTCCTGCCAGAAGTTTGCGCACGGTCTGCTCGTCGGTTGCTGCAGTTCGTCCGATGATTGAGGCTAACGCTGGGCCGAGTGTAGTTAAGGTCGGCGACCTCGGCGGCAACCTGCTAGGGAAGATTGACAACTATGAAATTATATATCGACTTTTGCGAACGTATTCTTCTAGAATCAAAGATAGCCTCGGCTAGAGCAAACCAAATCCTAGGATCACGACTACCGAACTCAGGACGTTTAACATAAACTGCATCCCCCGAGGCGATGGGACCTGGCTCATAATCCGTCATGTTGAGGGAGAAGAAACAATCAAAACAGGAATCGATCAAGCAGGAAAAAGATTTTGAGAGTTATGTAAAATATGTAGAAAAATAATTGGATTAACGAATAAACACGGGCTCACCAAATATTAGTGGAACAAAGAGTTGGGGCAACAGCACCTCCAGGCAAAAACAAGAACTCATAGTATGTGTCCGCAATTAATTTCACTACACTAAGTCTGCTGCGTATTGCAAGAAGATTCTCCCCTTTAGTAGTAACGGATTTGGTTTTTCCAACGAGCTAAATGAACGTTGCCGAGGTTAACCAACGATAACCAGGACTGCGTGTGAGCAGAAGGCGGAACGCGCGTGAACGTAGTGTGTATTGATTCAAACTACAGACAAGTAGTTAATATGTACAATGAACATAACCGGTATGAAGAATGGTACGCAACAGGAGATCGAAAGAATAACAGAATCTACAAGTACGCTGTCTGAGGTGAGAATATTGTCATTGGCCTTTGCCAGACAATTCATGAAGGTGCATATTATTCAAAAGCAATCATGATGACTAAGAAGAAGCATTATTTAATCTCGTGAAATGTCAGCGAGGCTGACCGCTCGTAAGCAACTATAATGAATAATGTTTTGATAGTCGCATTCATGAGCAAGGCTTTTATGATTTTGGTTTTGAACCAGCATTTGTTTTAGTCAAGCTACCCACCAGGAACATCCGGCCCGGGGCTAAGAACACAACACGGTCCGTGCCTCCCTAACATGACGTGTCTTTGTGTAATATACATTTTCCAGGGCCGGTAATGATAGAGAAAGTCAACGCGCTGAGATTGGTCATTTTATTGTCGACCGTTCGTCGATAGTGATTTTGCTGGATCACTTCCAACAATTAATGAGCCCGTAACTTTCGAACGCACCGCTACAGTTGTCTCTTGCGTCTCGGTGAGTTCGGTCCTTTGCATACTCGCATATACATTGTCTTTATTGACGTACACATGGTCAGTTGCTTTCCTCTGTTCATGTATACGTTCGGCATATAAGCATTTATATATTTCCTCAGTTCGGCTAAATTGGTTGTTATTGATGTCTGACCGGGTAATCGCTACCCCTCTTCCGAAGTACTATCTAAGCACGTTGACAGCCTCCGCGTTGACACCAATGCCTTAGCGGTCCCTCCGTTCATTGAAAACGACCCTGTTTGGTTTGGTTACTTATAAGCAGAATTTTCCAACAATGGAACTTTGTCTGATCAAACAAGGTTCCGTGAGTTGTTAGTCAGGCTTTCGAGCGAAGTTATCCCACAGCTTCGCGATGTTATAGTAACCCAACTGGTATAGCTTAAGTACGAGACATTTAAAATAAAAGGGATGTTAACTGGACAACACCCACCGAAAAGACCCGAGTATAGAAACTTTTCTACGACCTCAAGCTAGATGACAAACGCCCTGCAACGCTGCTAGCACAAATGCGGCAACTCTCACATGGGCGATGCCCTCCGGGAACTCTGGCTTCAAAGCCACGCAAGTAATAGTCTCCGCTGCTCGTTCGCAAACTCCTGCCGAGATAGCGAAAATGGTTGATCAAGTAATGGAGCCTTTTCAGCAACTACCTGGTTGCTTGAGTGTACCACAATCTACTCCACTTTCTAAAGTAGACACGTGCAGTCCCGACAAAGTGTTTACCTTAAACGTGGTCTACCAGCTATTTAGGCTCTAGGAGCAGAAATCGCAGTTTCGCGACGTAGCTTGAACTAACTTTATTCAAGCCGTTCTTTCTGTCTTCGACCTAGTATATCATCCAGGCACCATATACCGCAGTCAACAGCTGACTGTTGGTATCACGAACGTCTCGGTGGCCGGGCCAAACGGTGCATCAAACCCTGCATCTACGCCTTATCAAGGCGATGCACACTCACCATCTGACCTAGCTTAATATTCACGGGTCAACCAGTCTGGCAGCTCTGGTTTCATTGGCCATCTATCGGACAACTTTTCAACGGTGTAGCTCTTACAGTCGTAAGCAGCACGGTAAACACTTCGGATTAAACGTCCACATGGCTCCAACCGCTAACGCTTGCCACAGCACCATTCCTCGATAACGTATTCCCGCACGAGATCAGACATTCTAAACAACCACATCTGCCGCTCATTCATGCGAGTGCAGCTTCAGCCACGGCGCATTTCAGCCGTCATCGGACTCTGCAACGTCGTAAGCACTACCTAACGCAGGTAGTGCAAGGGGAACACGACTGGCATTAATGTCCTCACTGCACGGTCACTCCTGATTTTTCATCGACACACAGACACCCTCGATCTCGAACGCTAATTTGTTTCCGTAACACCGTGTCAGAAGCTTCGTTAAGCCATATGAGATTGTTTGCGCACGTTTGCAAGGAATAACTCACCTTGTCTGTGCAAACCATGGATACCTCTAGGCCAACAGCATTTCACACTTAGCGGTTGCGCGGAAAACACCAGCAGCGCCAAACCTACGCTGTCAGCTCCATTTCAGTCCACCTGGCATCCACTCTCACGACCTGCCTTAGGATACTCGTCAGTTTAAGCACCACGTACTATTCCTTGGCATTGTTCTGGACCAGGTTTATTCGCCTACCTATCTTTTTCTTCTTTGAGTCTATCAACAGTAGACAGGATAACAAAAAACAAGAGAAAACCAAAGTTGTAGTGTCCATGAAACGCCGACTGAGAAATTAGTTAATCCATCGGATACGATGACATGGCGAGTTATCCTTTTCCGCCTGTTCTGCGGGTACTTCACCGAGTTTCCTCTCTCTTCCAGACGATCCGGACATGGTATGTAGAGATAACTCCCACCAACCTATCGTACAACACTGGACAAACCTACCCCCGTTTTCTCTCAGGAGTTTCTAGAATTGGGTGGCCTGCTGCGGTAGACAAGAAACGCACCGAAGACTGAATAACTTAAATAAATGAATCGTATCAGTGCAGCAACTATTTTAGACCAACCATCCTCCACCCCCGAACTTTGGCATTCCCTATCACGTGCAATCATCTTTTGCGTGTATCACATTGTGACTGTGATCAGTCCAAAAGACGTGATATGTGATTTTTCCACCCTTTCTGCGATAACGAAGACCTGTGTAATACTTACTAGCCTTCTGGGGGAGAGCTATGTAGCGACCATAATGAATAATAATTTGATAGTCGCATTCGTGTGTATATTTTCTATGATTTTGTTTTTGAACTTGCTTTTGTTTCAGTCAAGCTACCCCTCTGGAACATCCGGCCCGGGGCTAAAAGCACAACACGGTCCGTGCCTCGCTAGCTCGACGTGTCTTTGTGTATTCTCTATTTTCCAGGGCCGGTAATAATACACCAAGTCAACGCGCTGAGATTTGGCTTTTTATTGTTGATCGTTCGTCGATAGTGATCACTGACAGGGTTCTATTTTGTTAGATCAGTTCCAACAGTCGGTAATCAGTGGGGGTGTTAATCCATTCCTCTAAATAAAAGTGTAATAACGGCTAGTCTGCAAGCCGTAGGAAAGGGGTCATTCCTAAGTGTCTGCTCTAAAGAAATACAATATGACTCCGCCATATTTGAATATGCTTTTTAGAGTACACTCGGACTGATCCCTTTGGTCCTAGTTTACTATGACGGTTCATGCTAAGTTAGAAGTACTTAGCTCCAGATACAGAGAGTGCAGCCGCCAGAAATGGTATTTTATCCTTTTGCCATTGCAGAGTGAATGACTAGTTTGCCGTTACCACGTTACAGATGGCTGAATTGTACTTTGTGAATTCTCTGGTGAATATTTGTGTTGAATGAAGTTCTCCCATGCTTAGCGACAAACGACTTATCTGTCGTTAGTCGGTGCGAATGTCTGGATGTAAAGTTTTATTTTCGCGAACTGTCAGTAAGAATTTTGCCTGTAACTTTTGGGAACATTGACGGGTTTCACTTTTCCAACGGTAAGAGAGACCTCTAGATCCTCTGGTTTGTCCACTTGTTTCTGCTCAAAAAGCATATATCACAAAGGTGACCTGTGTTTTGCGTGAGCTGGAGGTGGACTTTGAGAGTTTGTGAATCATAATTGCCTTGTCAATTTTGTGGGTGGCGCTTCCAAAGGAACTGTAAGTTGTTTCACTGGACCCGACTCCGGGTAAATTGTGGAATGTTAGTGCGCTAACTTGCGTCTTCGGGAAGTTACTGAAGGAGTCGGTTGTCTCAGTATTTCGGAGCCATTAACGGATAAAACCGAAAACTCTGATCAAATGATCACCGTGTTCCTGAGGTGGTTTTTAGTGCGTACGTGCACTAAATTAACGTTTCCTCAAGTATGCACAGAAATACCAGACGCGAAATGAAAATACAAATAATTGCGAGACCGAAAATATATTATGCGATTAGTACAAATGGTCTCAATCAGAGCTAGGCGACACCGATACGCGAAACAGCTAGGGAAGGTAAGGATCCGATCGTCGAGCGCGCGAGCAAGCCGGAAAAAGCATGTCGCGCTTGACGCGCATACGCCGACAAGCATGCCAACAAACAAACGCGACATCATGCATCAGGCAGACGAAGATCCTTAAGGTCCTATGTACAATGTGGGCTAAGAATTCAGGAAGGATTTTACACATCGTACAGCAGGCAGACCGGGGGTATCTCGAGGTCACTACAGTTTGATGACTATTCTTTCTATCGAGGGGTTTTCGTCCAGGCTGAAATGGTAAGCGCGAAGGGTTTTATCCTGGGTGACGCCTTGTTCGTCAGCTGGCGTGTCTAGATTTTTTTCACGAACCACCAATGCTTGAGATTTTGACTGTTCAGAGTAAGCTTGTGCACCTTTTCTGGTTTATGTGGGTTGGAAACGTCCACACCGTTACATCAGAGGTGCGTCGCCAACAACAGAAGTTGCCAAGGGGGGACAAGTGACCTCCTCGCAAGGGGCGCTGCATTAAGGCGAACGACAAATAACAACTTCGTGGAGCTTACCTCACTTAGTTGGCTGAAGTCGGAACAGCGCGTGTCGCACTCATCTGCGTAGATGGCGTTGTACAATAAGAGTACATATTGAAAACTGGTAACTTGAAAAATGACAACCATCCAGTCACCCGATTCTGGATTTTGTTGCATGTTTACTCGGATCTGAATCCATGATGGCTATTTCGAGTTTCGGTATTTTTTATGGGTTTATTTAGGATCGATTTTTCTCTTGGAATCTCGAATTTGTAACTGTAGTCGCCATTCTGAGCTGAATACTCTCCTAAATCTTTTGATTATTTGCGTTCCCAACTATGGAGTGATAACCATATCTGCCTTGGTTGCAGTAGGGAAGATTATTCGAGGCTGTATCTCCACTCTCTGTGGGATTGTTCAAGGTAGTTCGAATGCATCTAGAATGAAGATTTCCAGTTTCATACACTAGGATAATCTGTGAATTGATCACTTTCCGCGTTATACGACAATTGTTTGTTAGAGGTATATATTTTATTAACTAGCACAAAATTGTGAATTCTATTTAAAAGATTTAGCCAGAAAATGTCAGACTCCATCATTCGTCATACTTCACATGACC
>QNGE01002940.1:43240-98796 GCA_008508345.1 Paragonimus westermani
TTCTTTCTTAGTCGTCGCATATGCTTAAATAAGACGTTTTTGTTCCCGCGGGCTCTTATGAGGATCTTCTCTTGTACGAGTTTGGTGTGCTCGCGGATTTCCCGCCTACACCTGTTTCGGACAATGTGGAACGCGCTCAGGTCCTCTGAGTTCCCTGTAAGCTCATGCTTCGCGAATAATTGGGATCGGTTGTCGAGAAGACGATGTATCCTGCGTGGAAGGGGTGGCCGATAAGAGAAAATGCAGTTTGCGCGGTATAAATAAGTCGTCTGCTTTCTGAATTGCGCTATGAAACGTGTGGTAGTTCTGGTCCATGGAGTCCAAGTCAAGAAGAAGTGAACCTAGGTAAGTTCTCAGGCCGTTAAAATCTGCCTGATTGAAGTTTCGAACGGTGGACCTGTTTGCTGGTTGTTGTAACCAGTGACAGATAAGATCAAAGATTAACAGAGGGTGGTCACTGTGTCCAAATGGTGGCTTGATGATCACTCTGTCTACCAGGTGGCTCTCATTGGTGACAACTAAGACGAGGAGAGAGGGAATCTGACCAAAATGGTACCGCGTCGGGACGGTGACGTGCTGTGACCACGCCTCCCGACGTATCAGCGTTGATAAGGAAGCCTAGAATCCGCTTTCACGGTCCTGTTGAGAAACTGATGCCCAGTTTATCTTGGGTGCATTAAAATCACGCATAATAAGCAAATGGGTAAAGTGTTGTATGCCTAGGAAGTTTTCCAGGCTCACCAGAAGGTTTTCGTCGTCGGGGATGTCTGATGAAGGAGAACGATAAATAACCCCCACTAGGAGTGAGTCTTGGCCACGCAGTGGTGGTTGAAGCCACAGAGCATCACATTTATCAGAGGACTGGAAGCCACCGATAACCGTGAGTGTCTGGAGACAGTGCTGAAGAAAAATCGCAGAACACCCCCACTATCCCTCGGGCAGAGTCAGCCCGGTAAACTGAATACAATTGATGTAACAACTTAACATTTTTTATTGAATATGGAAAAACTTGAGAAGCATCGTTTCAAAAGCAAGTTAGCCACCTGCCTGTTCATAATCTAGAGTTTTGCTTTATTATTTTGTCCGTTTTATTACTCAATTTCCATAATTGGTGTCTTGTACAATTAACAATTATGTGTAGATTATGTAGTTCACGTTAAAATGTGTGTACTGATCACGCTTATCTGAGCGTGTTTCTCACAAATGGGTTGAGGAATATACCATTATCATTATTATCAATATTTTTCGTGTTTAGTCAACTTGGTAATTGTTTCGAATGAGATATCGAGCTAAGAATGACCAACGCTGAGGTGAGTTAGTAGAACACACCACCATAATGAGAGCACATGCCAGATTTGGTTTATGTACCATTCGAACTATCTGGACAGTGCGCGAATACAACGAAAATTTTAGAGAAACCGTTACCAGCGTACATTTTAACTGCTCTACTCAGTCGCTCCTCCAGCCAAGTGGGAACGGCCTCTGGACGACTCTGACATGGCGTTAGCTAGAATCGGTCCGCTTTTGCATCTAGTTACATGCCTACTCGGATCTGACTCTCTGCAAATTCCTATTAAATTCGACGTGATTTGTGCGTGGAATATTTGCCTCGATAGATGGTCAGCAGATGTAGCCCAGAAGTAGCCTGTGACAGCCCATTACTATCAATGGCCTCAATAGGTCAAAAGGCATCTCAATATACGTGCTGCTAGGTGCGTCCCGATATCCGTCAGGACACTAGTCTGCTGGACTACGCAAGCGAGTTCCTCAAAAAAAATCTTTCTTAACAGACCGAATATGGACGTTTTGGAGGCCAACATTCCTTATATGCGGGGTAGATCCCGTGAAAGTCCTAGTACAGCCTTCCCGACGTTTGATGGTTGATAAATGTGAGAGACGTGCCGTGAACACAACCTCACGAATTTCGCCAAGGCCCTTGGTTCCGTGATCCGTGAAGCATTGTGAACGGTGCCTAGTAAGCTTGGACGTTCAGGCCAGTTCGTCAGTTTGATTAAAATGCCACACGTGGACATAAGTGCTAAGGTACCATCTCGCGAAGCAAATTCTGACAATTTTGACATTTTTACTGGGGCGAAGCAGGGTTGGGTCATAGCTCCAATCGTAATTCGTCTATATTTGGCTACCACCCGTTGACTGTGTCCAGAGTCGTTTTGGAACAGGCCAAAGTTGATTCTCACTTGGCCAGAATGGCATCTGAGTCAGCCAATCACGCGGACATCACTCTTATTACATTCCTGATTACTTGCTTCAACTACTAAAACGGTCCGAGACCTACGCAATCCAGCGCTTACCAATTGCTGAGACTAGTTCGTAGATGTCACCAAATTTCTCTTAGCGAAATATTGTGTTCAGCAAGAACTGACAGGCCAGCTTAGCGGATCTCTCCTATTACGAAGCGTTTGTTTCGAACGTCGTTAATGACCTTGCGCGGACCGGTATGGAGATGGACAGGGGCGCCTCGATTTAATATCCAAGTTGGCCGTAAGATTGACATATTGCCGTCAAATTTCACTTCGTGACCTTTTACCACGGAATAAGTAACAGCAAAGCGAGAAGTATTGCGACAAAAGCAAGATACCCATGCTCCGGATTGAAAATTTACACGATAAATTCCGAGGAGCACCAGCAAGCAGCATTCATTCATGTATAAGCTGAAGTAATTTCCAAATCCGGCAATCTGCACGTAACAGGCGAACTGGATGTGAAGAAGCTTAGAGAAAGGCAGCCACAGACTTATGGGGAAATAAAAGGTATGAGGGAAAAACAACGAGAAGACGCAAAAAGAGTAACAATAATATTCTAGGAGAAGTCATTTGCTGAGGTGAAGGGTGTTAACATGTGAAGTCAAAACTCGAAGCAACGAGATTTGAAACAGATAGAGCTTCACTCCGTCAAAGTCCCAAGTGCACCACCACCGCCTGCTGAATGTTGCACACCAGGTGGCGAACGCAGTTTCAGAGAACACCTGAAGACAAGTCAGGAACGACGGGCTTCAATAAGGTGATAAGAGGCCTCGGATGAGAGGGCCTGAGGGACGTCGTTTGAATAGCGGACGATTGAACAACTTCAGGAATGGTTGAAACCGTTACCGTGGTACCCCCCATGACAGTTGAATGATGCGTTGTTCACAGAAATCAAATGAACCGTGGGGATCCCGCATCGCTTCAACAAATGGCATTGGACAGATGTTCCTCACAAATTGGTCACATACGCCATCTTCGGTTCAGAGCGAACAACAAAATAAACGACTACTAAGTTCTGCCAATGAGATGCCTTCATTCTCCAAAACGGCAGTGAGAGTATTGGAGGGCACAACAACAGTGTTGATGCGGTGTCTTGGACGCTCCCAGTGTAGCGACCTCTTAGAATGGCTTCGCTTTTTTCAGTATTTTGTTGTGAAATTTAACACCTCCCATCTTGTCATGTTTGTTTAGCCCATCGGTAAGTCCTATTTCCGTTAATTGAAATTTCTTTACGTTTCCGTTCAGGGCGCTATAAGCAGGATGTCTTTTGGCTGTACGATTGATTTTTCTAGGTCATGGCAAGAGCCTTGTCGCAACATCAAATTGACTACAGGGCACTGTCCAGGACAGACGCCGTCGTTTTTGTTCTGGCTATCACGAGTGAAGCTCCTCCGGTAGACAGGGTGGCCATCAAACCAACGCTAGAGCCTAGTGGCCGCACTTTAACAGCTTTTGTTTTCATCTGTCCCTGGCTACAAGGTGCTACACCAAAGGCTCCACTCCAAAATTTTCAGTGAGCAGACTATAACACATTAAAGACATCACTAAGCACTTTCAGTCTCGCATCTGACTCAGTGAACTCAAACTACTTTTCTTTTGAAGCTTACGAATTAATTGTTATTAGCAAACTATTCAAATCTTTCCCGCGTCCACATATTACGAGCGACGTACGCCACATGCTTGATGTACGTTCTCGTCTGTTCCCTATGCAAAAGCTAAGGAAGGGGCTGGGGGATCTGAATGCGTTTCACACAGGTGCAAGTGGAAAATCAGTCGGTACATTCAGCAGGTACACTCAATAATGTTCCTGGTGGCCCATGAGGATAAGGATTTTCTTTACAAGTACACGCGCTACCAAAAAAACTAGACACTCCGCGCTCCTTCTGTGGATTTCCGGTAGTGAAACTTCCCACAACCTCTCGGTGGTTAGTATGGTGTTCAGAGAATCCCATTCAGGAGTTTAAAATGTGGTTCAGCCAAGCTGGCATCAGTGCCCATTGTTGACAGTTGGCTTCTCTGTGCATGACGTTCAAGATGTCTTCTTTAAGATCAACCCTTACAGTGTAAGAGGACCAGAAGTGACCAATCCCAGGATCCTCCAAAAACTGGCTCACGGTTTGCTGGTACCCCTCCAATCGCCGTAGATCCTAGGAAACTGTTTAGTATATATATTGCATAAAATTTAATGGATCTTTCGAAGGTCGCCCTTGAAAATTCTGGGAATTTGGCAGTCGCATAGTTGACCCCCTCCCATGACTACCCGATGATCACTAAAAGTGCGACTAGAATTATGGAAGACAAAAACAACCTTTTCCCGCATAGGCAGATATGCCTTTCAGACGCCTCACAGAGTTCGTATGATACCACTGCTCAAATGCGCCAACCAACTCATGTATACCGGTTTTAGAAGGGCACTCGCAAATAGACGTGTCAAGCGAGTGGCCGCCAAAATTCTCACTGGTTTGCGGTACCTTTCCTGCGAGCCTCGTCTTAAAACTCTTAGTTTCTCTCTACTTGAGTTCCGAAGACTTAATACTTACGTACATTTTTTCTACGTGCGAGACTCGTGCAGCGATTCTTTACCCCAGTAGACGAAAAAGTTCAAAGGGGTCGCGACAAGAATCTTTGTAGGTCTTAACCCCAAACCTTCCTCAGGCAACAGTTCTCCACTTACAGGGTTATCGACCACTGAAACGACTCTCCATTAGAGGAAGCCAGTTGTTATTTCAGGGGCCGTTTGAAAGTATTATCCGACTTCCATCCACTTACTATTTCGTTACACAAGT
Organism: Paragonimus westermani; assembly: GCA_008508345.1. Taxonomy (NCBI): domain Eukaryota; kingdom Metazoa; phylum Platyhelminthes; class Trematoda; order Plagiorchiida; family Troglotrematidae; genus Paragonimus; species Paragonimus westermani. The sequence continues at coordinate 48,291 of QNGE01002940.1, forward strand.
ATATCACTGTGTACTGTTGAGTCAGCGCATTAATCCGTTCAGTTAAACTAGTATTTCTCCATGTTCCTGGTATTATCTGTAACTTCTGGAAGCGGTACTCCATCCTGTTTTCCACGGCTATCTCTCAGGTCAACAGAAAAGCGTTGGACATCTAAACGGTCAAACTGGTTTCGGGTGGCTTGCGCCTCACAATAAGAACCAGTGACCAAACTGCTAAAGGTCGTCGAATCGTTCAGCTGCGTTTGGGTCAGCTCCTTCAGCTTCATGTCAGACTAATTTGAAACCGTACCAACGTGCGGTCTTGAGAGATCATCTTCAAGGTAAGCTTCTTTGAGAGTTTCTTTTGAGTATCGGATGATGACGGTCGGTGACGACACAACAGGAAGCCTTTAAGGCTTGGTCCTGGAGCCCTCTTCAGGCAGCAGATCTTTTCTTATGGGGAATTAATAACTGAAACAGCCTTCATTTTGAGATCATCAGCAGTACCCTTAGAGACCGATTTAAGCTAGTTCATGATTCGCTCTTAACCGAAACTTCGTTATGGAGGTAATCATATACTGTTCTTGGTTTTTGGCGGTGTCGGATATTTGTACACAGGTTCGAGGTTGGCGGACCAAACTATCCAGATCCGGTCAGTTTGTTCGTTCCGACTTCCGGCGGTTTTCTGTTCACCTGAAAGGCAGTCATTGAAAACAGTGTGTAGCACCGCTCTTGGGGTTACAGGGAGTACCAAGAACAGAGTAAAATAATAATCTAGTAAAACAGACTAAATTACTCATCTAGCGGTTTATTAAGTAGGTGGTAATCCATAACACTTTGAGAGGGTCCATAGAAGGGCAGTTAACAATCTCCAGTGGAATGTCGTTCCAGTAGTTCATAACTATGAGAGAACAACTGTTTTCTTAGAAAGACATGAGGTCGAAGCTTATAGAGCTTCCTGTCGTTACCTCTTCGACTGTTATCACTTACTGAGGTGAAGAAACGTTGCACGAATCCTGTGCTGAAGAGAAATTGTGTAAGAATTATGTCACCGCGATGTCTTCGACACTCAAGTGGATATAGACCAAGAATTTCTGGGCAAGACTTGTAGGAGAGGTGCCGTAAACCAGTGACCATTTTGTGACTACTCGCTGGCACATCCAGTGACACCGTTGTAAGAGACTTGATTGGCGTGCCCGAGCGGTGGTCTTATATGGACTCCGCAAAGAGTTTAAAAGGCGTGCTTGTCGATGTGGCGGAAGGCGCTTTCTATTATCTTTATAGCCACATACTTCTTGGCGGCCAACTGGGGATGGTAAGAGGAAGATAAACCTTACTGTAGCCAAATCCTTGAGTCATTTTTAGGGTCAACCTCCGCGATATCTACTACACTGTGTATTGTGTATCACGAATAGGATGCCGGAGTCTTATCCGAGCGACATGTGTGCACACTAGTTGTCGTTTAAAGGGAGATTCCAGTCATCTGATGAGCGCTTGGTACGATCAATATCAATCTGCAATGCAGCATAAGGGAGGACGTTGTCAAATATAAGCTTGGGGAGATAATTGATGTGTATCAGAAACAACAGTGAACCGAATACCGATGCTTGGGTAACTCCCGCGGCATCCGGTGACAGGGAAGAGAGGCCTGAACCGGTTTTCACTCTGGAAGTTCACTTAGAGAGGAAGGAAGCAATCCAGGTAAGAGCCCCTACTTAGACTCCATAAGTTTCTAGCTTATGTACCAGTGGACCGTGTGCCCCACGGTCAAAGGCTTTGGCAAAGTCGAAGAAGATAGCATCCAAGATAAGACCATTGTCTCTGGCTTCTGGTAGGCTATTCATGAAGATTAACTTATTAATTATGCATGACCGATCAGGGAGAAATCAATGTTGAGTTGAGGAGAAATGCCTGAGGATGGCGCGTTTTAACAGTTGCTCCATTATCTTGAATGAGATGCTGGTAAGGCTGTTCGTCTGATAACCAGCAGGAGAGTGATGGTCACCTACTTTAACTATAGGTTTGACAGCGGCCTCTTTCTATGCCTCCGGGAGATTGCCTGTCCGAAGTGTCTGTTTAAACAGATTAAAGATGGGCTTTGCTAAATTCAGGACTGCGTCCGGTGCCGTGACATTATAAGGACTGATGTCAAACAAGAGGTCCTGAACGTCGAGCACAGAAAATTCAACGGTCAGGAGTGTGTTATGGAAGTGTCTCCACCGAAGAGTTGAATGCCCACTTGAAAGATCCACATTTTAGATCACTGAGTAGTATTCTCTGGACACCTTGGCAATCTCTTATGGGTTGAAGGGGGTATCCCCGTAGGAAAACAGCAGAGAAAATGCTGAGGGCTCAGAGTTTCTCGGTCGATGATTATGCTTGAAAGGAAAATTCTTATTCTCGCGAGCTACCTGTAGGATTTTTTGACTGTACCTGTTGGGTGTGTTGCCGGATTTCGCGCTTGCACCAGTTTCGTGCACAGTGAAAGGCCTCTAGACCCTCTGGCCCTCCCGTTAGCTTATGCCTGGTCAGTGGACGAGAACGCACTTCAAGAAGTCGACGTACGTTCCGCAGAAACGGCGCAAGAGAGGAGAACTTCCATTGCTTCTGAGGAACAAACGCTTCATCAGCTCCGTTAACGGCTGCTTTCGATGTTATTCCGAGTTCACTGAGTCAGATGTAAGGCTGAATGAACTTAAAAACGCCCTTAGTGCGCAAAATTCTGCTTCCAATAAGTTTCGGAAAGAAGTCTTTGTTACAGTATTTTGGAGCCAGTAACAGATAAAGTCAAATGCTAGTAGCCTGTGGTCACTATGCTCAACGGTGTTTTGATGAACACCCTATCTACCAGGTGTGCAACGTTTGTAATGACCAGATCGAGCAAGGGAGGTGTCTGTCCTGGACGGTGCCATGCGGGTAGATCAACATGCTGTGTCGAGGCTTTCTCATGAATCAACATTGCCAAGGGTTTCGAGAACCCGCAGCTACAGTCCCCATGAGAAGACGCCATAGAGTTGAGTTTGGGTGCGCTGAAGTCACCCATAACAAGAAGATGGGAGACACACTGGGTAGACGTGAGACGGTCTACGGTGGCAAGAATGGCCTCGTCGTCAGATGCACTGCATGGCGTCGGATGGTACATAACACCGGCAAGAAGCGTGTCACGTCTACAAAGTTGGATTTTGATCCAGAGTGTGTCGCATTTCCATGAGAAGGTAACTTCCATTACGACAGCTGGCACTGGGAGCTTCTGGCTTAGAAAGACGGCACAACCTCCCGTGCGTCCACAAGAGGAATCCACTGGGTACAGAGAGTAACCAGGGGCATGCAGTTCATTATCACTGACAACCACAGGAAGCCAGCTCTCTGTGAAGGCTAGTGTCGTGCACCAACTGTCCGATTTCCGATAGTTTGTTCAGAAGCTTCAGGCAGTTGGTGTACACACACTTGAAGGCTTCTTCCTTGATTGTCTGGGTGCAAAAGAGACAGTTGCACGAGGAAGTGTCTGAGAAAGCAATCTCACTAAAGAGGGGACGTGTGTAACCGGCAGTGTAGCTTCGTGATACCTCTTGTGGGGTGGCGGTCGCTCCGTCACAGCCTGAGCATATATGAGCGCCCCTGTGGGATTTTTCGTCCGACTCTGTTGACCCAAGGTCGCTCACCTTCAAACCGCTCTTGCTACCGGAGCTTCTGGAAGGTGATTTGCAGTGTTGCACTATCGAAAATTCGGATGGGTTTTTAGACGGGAATAGAATTTAGGACGAAATGACCCCGATCCAACCGATGGGTGAGCCGCTGGAATGAGCCAAGTATGCGCCATTTTGGATGTGGAGGTTGACCACAGCGGACTCACTGGGTCAATAAAATGGGAATGAAATAAGTTTTGACAAAAGTTTTTGGGGTAGAATGATTGGGGAATTTACAGGGAAAGTGATGGTCCTTAACACCTTTAGGATCCGCCCTTCCAGACCCTTGCACCTCCATAAGCAATTGACCTCCCGAGGGGATTCGGACAGCAGCCTCTGATGTGGATGCTAGAGTTAGTACTTCCGAGGACACTGTTCCCCCTTTGGGAGCATGGACAAGGACTCTTATGCTAGCTTGCAGTTTGGGGTCAGCCTTGATTCATGACCTTGTTCTAGCAAACTGGGAGAGCTTCTGCCGCTCCTGCAATGAGCGATGCAGTGGGACTGTCTTGAAATTAGCATGGCCTTTTTTAGTTCAGTCGCTTTGTCTAGTTCTTTCTGGTAGCTTTGGAGAAAAGTCTGCTAGCAGAAAGCGTGTTTGCTAACTCTAGATGGAAAAAGGCGTTCAGTATCGTTCTGTCCTGTTCTCCTGGAGATAACTTGGTGGGGTATCGTCCTCCCGGGGTGCCCTGTCCTTCGAGCTCGTCGCGAGTCCCTCAGCTAGAGTTGTGGAAAAAGCCGCTGCCTTACGAGCAACTGCCACACTGGAGGGCTGAAGGCAATATACTCATTCAACGAGCTCAGTTCTGACTTCATGTCAGATAAAGCTTTTTTTGGTTCAGCCGGAGCTTTCTCTACTGTGGCCATCTATGTTGGATTGACATTCTTAGTCGTCTTGCATCCACACTTGCACGTGTCCGGTTTCTTATCAATCGGGTTGGCGAGCAGACGGTCCAGCATGGACTTGGGTGGAGTGTAGCTTTTTTGAAGAAGACATCTCATACAGCTAAATGGTCTTTTTGAAGAAGTTATTAAACGTACTGGTCCACCCTGAGGCCGGTACACTTAAAGTGGTGTCGGTGTAGTCACGTCTGACAGTGCATACCATCTTGGACAGTCACACGGCAGCCGAAAAGACCACAAACACTTGGTACCTCCGACCCACCAATGCTGCTGGATCTCTTGCGTGTCATTGTGTTATAATCTGTGTGCGCGAATAACACGTGTTACCGAAAAGGAAACAGAAGGCTAAAAATATAAAACGGCTGCTGTAGAACGCGAATAGTACAATAAGTAATGAATTATTGTTATTCCACAAAAAACAGTGTTCGAATGCAATTATTTATGCACCGGGCACCAAGAGAACAAAAACACGGATAGACAATGACACGGCGAACATTCAAAGCTAATTTCGAGTTACCCGTGCATAAAAGTTCGTAAGTAGATATATTCGTTATAATCCCTAAGGGCGGTGATAAAGGCCAGCTGAATCTGGCACTTTGGATTCCTGCCTGTAACCCGTGTATTGACAGCTTAACAATCGAGACACCATGGTCTGCAACTGAGATTCATCGAAACCACTTCGAGCTGTCTCTCGCATCCTTATTGGCTGCTGACTATAAAGACGGTCATTTGAAGTGAGGAGTTTAACGCATTTCGCTGTGGTAGGTAGTCATCGGCTGTAGAGACTTCCTGATTGGTTGAAAATATTAGTGACGCTTATTTGAAAACCGAATAAACGTAATGCTTCGTGGTCGGGAGCAGGTTTCTTTTATATCCGGAAAGAATAATTTGAACGCTGAGTGACCTTGAAGTCGAATTTTTCCATTGGTTGCCTAAGCAGTACGCATGTGGCGGGCATACGTGTAATATAGACGATAAGTATGCAATGTGTGTGTAGACCATATATATAAGAACTACCTGAGGTTTACGGGGAAATATCTGCGAACATGTAGTGTCCTGTATATAGGTATATTATCACAAAAATGTGTATATGTATATATATAAAGAAATATATTTGCATGTACCAATATATATCTGTATACGTGTATATATGTACATGTGTATATATGTATGTATGTATACACCTTGATGAACGTAATCGAATACGCATGTATACAGAATTATATATATGTGTATATAAGTAAACATATATATATGTATATATGTAAATATATGAATATGTGTATATATACATATATGTATACGTTCATAATATCATGTATAAATATACATGATATTATAAACGTACATAAACATGTATATACACATATATATACCCAAGCAGCACACCCCATGTGGTCCCCTAGAGGAACCCTGGGGGCTTTCGGGGGCTAGTGGTGGGTAACGATGGGGTATGACATAAAAACCCCTGGGGGACCTATGGGAGGCAAAATGGGGGCTAGCCCCAAAAACGTTTTATTGCGCGAAACTTCACCCACGCACCCGATTTGGCTATTTTCCTAACTACTACGCAGTATTCATTCACTTCTTCTTCATCCCTTGCTCTACCTAATGTACATTGCTCCCCTGTCCACTGAAATACCCCCTAATAAACGAGTATCAACAACGACTGAAACACTGAAAAGCATGCATATTTATTGTTCCTCATCATAAAGTTACAACACGGTTTTTCGATTCAGACAATTGGCGTTCTCGCGTGCACTTCCTTGGTAGTTCATACGGATTCATTGCCCACTGATATTCTTTGCCCATAAAAATTGCGTATCTTCGACGAGTACCTGCAAAGTAACGGAATGGATACTGTAAACGAGGACTTCAGTGAAGCGGCGTAGAGTAGTTTGAATGTTCGCGTGGGTGAAAATATATAAACACACGGTTGAAGTCACTGAGCAACAAGCGATAACAAATCTTCCAAGGGAACTTATGGTTGACACACTCAATATAACGGTTTAAATGTGAATGCACTTTACAAACCAAAACAAGCATTTGTGGGTAACAATTCGTTTCACCTGATTTGTTATGTTGCAATTCAGGTGCACGCATTCTAATGATCTGAAGGCGGGGATTTCAAAAACGTGACGATAGTTAACTTGTTAATGCACATTCTTTTGTTCAAGTGGCCACCGCTAATAACTTCTGTCAAATACTTTCAATTTATCAAATCTATAGCAGAAGTGGGTACGCTTCATACAAATCTGGAAGCAGTTTTTCAAAAATGTACATATATACGTACAGAGAAACATGTAAGTGTACATGCATGATAGATATATGTCAAGAAGAAAACGTATTAAGGGAAAAATTAACTAGCGTCACTTTTCATCTTGAGATTCCGTTAACCTTCTCGGTCTCGTGCTTTATGCAGCCACTTTCTAATATCTGATTCCACCCTTTCTCGGTCGCTCCCGCGAAACGAGAATGACATACGGCGTCTATAGGCGATTAATGTGACCGAACACAGATTTCCTACTCACGACAACTTTCATAATTTTCAGTTTGCTGGCTTGATGCTTTCCATGTATCCCACTCCAATGAAGTTGTTCTGAGAAATTCACACTGAACACCGCCGTCTATGTGACACTGCAGTGACACTTCCTTGCAAGCAATTGGGGGGGTCGCGACAGAGGACAGCACACAAACCGCGGATCAAACCAAAGTGGACATAAACCCCATTCCCTATGACCACTTTATTACAAATTCTCAGAGTGCCCATTAGTGTTCGGGGGTCTTTCAGCAAACTGGGATAGTAATACCTCATAGACTTCAGTATCATACGTCAGCCTTTCAATGAGACGTTTTCTCGTAACAACCATCCAACGATGTCCTGATGAACGGAACTCCTGGAGGGGTAACAAGGGAGCGTGATGCACCTACGGGAAACTTTTATGAGGAAGCTTTCCTTATTGTTCAGGTGGTTCATTTTCCACTACTACATATGGTAGCTCGGTGGAGCAAGAGGCGGGTGCGTTGGCAATGCTCAATTTCACCACATCTGGGAGCGGCTCTTCATAAACGCCTAAATCTTAGTTTACAATAAAACACATTGAAATACAGAATTCACATATCAAACCGGAAGGTGAAGCGTACGTTTCAGCCAAATGTGGACAACCATTCCTGCTATCCCACCTTGATGCTTGTCCACATCCAAAAAACTTATTCAGCTGCATGAACATCTTCCACTTTCTATGGATAGTTGACGCTGAACGGCAATCTTTTATTTTCTGTCGAACGTAACCAATGTCGTGTGATGACGTGATGAAACCCAGAAACATCACCCCAACTTCAATGCATTCAGAGTCGAATTGCCTTGGGCACAAACATTCATGGAAAAGTGATGCATTAAAACAATACGACAATATCACACATATTTAAATGTACGCGCTGTTATCTACAGTCACAGTAGAGATATAAAAAGACATGTGCAACATCCTAGATTATGGCGTACTTACCGTGAAAAAACCAATATGTATATAATGCCCCATTTTGCCCGAGAAGCGTCCCAATTTGCCCCATTTGAAATGGGGCTGTGTGCTGCTTGGGTATATGCATACATATGTATATCTATATATTAATATATAGATATATGTATGCATATATATGTATATATATTTGTATTTGTACATATATATGTACAAATACGTATATGTGTATGTATTTGTATATATGTATATATATAAATGTATAAGTATACGTACATATATGTTCATATGTTCATGCATTCTTATATACACACATATATGTATACATATACATATGTCTGTACGAACGTCTATAAAATAAAACATGTACACATGTATATATGTATACGTGTATGCATACATATAAACATATGCATATACGTATATGTACACATGAACACGTGCACATACATAAATTGACACTGGAATGAGACTCAATGACCTTAATCGCCCATCCACAGTAACCCGTATGCCCAATCGGTTGAGGACCCAAGAGGATGCCACTGAAATAAAACTCAATGGCCCACGTCGTCTGTCCACGGAATATCTTATTGCCAGTCGGCTTAGGACCCAGGAGGCTGTCACTGAAATAAGACTCAGTGACCCACAACGTCCGCCCTCGGTGAACAATGGTACGCATGCTAGCAATAAATAAGCAGGGCTCAGGATGAAAATCAAGTTGTTGAAGGCCCTTGAGAGAACCGTGGGATCATTCTTGATTGTCCTGAGAAAGACAATGGGACCGTTCTCGTGGTTCATGTTGGCTGCTCAATTGTCTCACAGTCCAGGCAGGTGAAGTCGACGTCGGATTTGTGGTAGTCAGCACACAAATGATGGTACCAACAGGAGCACTTGAAGCACTGGACCCAGTTGACGTTTTCCTCGTCTAAGTCCACGGGATCTTATTTCAGTGAGCATATCTGACAGACGTTGTTGTTCACCGGCTTCGAGGCCATCTTTCTTACAATACGTTCCCTCATCTTTGTCTTGAACTGCTTTAAGCCGCCCGCACTGACTCGCCTAACACGTGCTGTTTCTAAGGGAGTCGATATAACTTCTATCTGCGGCAAACTGTCGTCAGTCACTCGACTTCCGAGTGTGGACTTCCGCGCCCTGTGGAAACAACTGAGGCACACGTGCTGGGAATGGGGGGCGTGTGACTCAACTCATCTGACTGACACACCACCTTGGTAGTGGATGAGATGGGCGTTCAGACAATTATGATCTGTACGAGGGAAAACGCTGCACGGGGATATTTGAGCTGGCTATCAAGCATTTACTAGCCCTGTTCCTTTGAAATGGTAAAGCAGTCGTACCAGTTATCGGTTGGTCGTGTCTTATTCTCGGGCCACAAGTCATCGAACGACTTTCTACCGCTTATTTGCACAGTCTGTCGTCCAGGGAGTGAACAGTGCAGTATGAGGTCTGGAAGCCTGGATAACAACTCAGTTATCCCACGGATCGCCGCTACATGCTTGTTGTTATTGTCATCACTCATGTAGCATGGCATGCATTTTTTCCGTTTCGAATCCTATGTAAACGGAAATGTGCTGTCGGAGTGGGCATGCATACTACGGGTTCCTGCATGTCACTGAGTGCAACCTGAGTGGGGTAGTGACGGGTAATGCCCATCTGCGTTCCACCGCTAACCTTCCGATCGGCCTGTCGATTACGCGTAAACCACAACGAGATGGCTGCATGGCATCAGCCATTGCGAAAAGAAGCTGCGATCGCATCTACTAATTTCACCAACGGAACCGTGAAACGCTCGCTGTTTTGCACACCGAACATTCCACATCCCTTTCTCGTAACTTACGTCCTCTAGCCGACTATTATCGAAATGTTTGAGGAAACACATCTTGCAAATTCCGATGAAGGTTTTAGAAGTGCAGAGAGGTTTTCATACCCGACCGGTGGTTTGAATAACTTCATACATTCTGTGCCAGCAGCGCACAGACGATCGGAAAACATACCCTTTGAACGCTGAGCAATGTTTCATCAACGCATACGGTTGGCGGCATCCGATTCGGATTAGCCTGTCACAGTGACCGAAGCCAAAGGACGCCTGCGCTTAGCCATCACTGCAATTGGCTTGCGCTGCACCAATTGCAGTTCCACCAACACACCACATATCCAGCGTAAGCCCGAAGGAATAAGACCGAGAGGTGTGCCGGTGGGGTCTTTGTGTCCAGCCGGCCAATGCTGAGTAACCAGCTGATTGGCTAATAAGGAAAGGAAACTCTTGTCTTTTGGAAACTAAACAGAGAGAGGCTGCAATGACGAGATCTAAACTAAGAAGAAAGAATTGTGAAGTGTAATACAAGAAGCGTTGCAGTATAGGAGTGCAGGTTAGTGCAACCTAAAGAAGATAGGGATGAAAAGCAAATTTCTCACTGATCTATGAAAAGCCAGGCAGATCAGTCATCATAAAATGCATCAACAAAGCCGAAAAAAAGAATGGGTAGAAGATCACAGACACTCAAGCTTCTGAAAAGAAGAGCTGATTAATTGTCAATGACCACGATGTTGGCCGATGCAGTCATTAACAGAAGTAGGATAAATATACTGATATGACCTACCTGAGCCTAACGTACTCGCCGCCTCCTCGCCGACGGGGTACTGTGAGTACGTTGGTGACCTACTAGCCCCAAACGGCCAGCGAATTCACGGCCGAACACATCGCAACGCCATATAGTCACGTCACCGCGACCTATGGCACCGATGGTTCCTTTGCGTACCGCACGCTTCCGCTCGCGACCACGCAATAGTTGCTCGTTGAACTTTCGGACGCCCTCCCTAACCGTATTCCTCCAGGCCGTCCGGTTCAACGCCAAATCTTCTCAACATCTAAAATTGATGTTAAAACGTGAAAGACTTACCTGCATAACATCCTGGTACCTCCACTTCTGGCCACCGGGATTTCGTTCACCTGACTTCACTTGTCCGTACAGTAACTGCTTCGGGAAACGGTCATCGCCCATCCGACGGACATGACTGAGCCAACGCAGCTGATTCAGCAACAACATGGCTCTCATCCCGTTCATGTCCATCAACGCATACACTGTTGAACGCTCACACACAGCAATTTTGATGTGCCTATTCTCGTTCTCCAACAGGGTGGTTGTATAGTTACTGAGGTGAACAGTCCCTGCTGGCAAACGAGAGGCCCAACCCGATGTGCAGCCAAGCCTTATCTTACACAGGTATTCGAAAGCTTCCCGGCTTGCAGACTTGATAGCATGCAGAGACCTGTTAAACGGAGACGTTCTGTGTATACCACGTTACGTGTCCACTGGTATAGGCGGTTTCTTTGATACGTGTCTAGGCCAACTAAATGACGACAACGCCGGGAAACATCATTCATTAAGTGAAAGCGGCAGAAAACCATGGCACACCTAAGGTAAACTTCGTGAATTGCTCGCCACTGTGCAGACGAACGGCCAACGACAAAGGTTTGCACTGCTGACTTGCACGGCAACATTTTCAGCATACGTTGTAAAACTATTCGGTAACTGGCCGTCGTTTCATTAGGCATCAGTAGGTAAAAAGCGTCACACCTACGCCAGTTACACCTACCAACATGGCGTGCCACACTGTGAAGCCGCCGTAGTTTAGCTGGTGAGTGGCGTCCACCAAAACGAGGTCGGCAAATTTAAGACACAGTTGGAACGAACCTTTCGGGACGAAGACTGCGGACCGTAAACACTCCTCCCCTAACAGCGAGCAATACTGTCCTTCTGTTTTCAGCAGATTGAGTAATTTAACCAGCTCGTTCCAAGATTCAGTCTTATCCTGCTTCTTACTTAGATTGCGTAATTTGTGTGAATGCATCTTAATCCCGAACTTACTTTCAACGTACAACTTCATTTCACGAGTACCTTAAAAGTTTTGCATCATGTCAGTCACATGCCGCTCATTTGCCACCGACAGACGTTTATTTCCGGGACATATGCCAGGCCGTCCAACTTGGAAGTCGTGCGAATGTTCTGGTTTAGCCTTCTCAATGCGATATGTCCCACTACGACAGTGAACTACCCAAGAGGCCTTGCAGCCGTAATCGGCGATTCTAAAAGGCAATGTCATGAATATCGTACTAATAGATTACCGTTTGGCGGCTACCGTCCGACAAGTACAGTGTACACATTTATACGCGACACTTCCGTACGGCAGCCTGGCGACAAATTGGTTCCCCTACGTTTCTTGAAACTTGCTGCCGCTTGCAAACTATTGATGAAGAAACTGCTACACGTTTCCCGTTGAAATCTGTTCAGATCATCCTGGTGCCCCCGGAAGTTCTGGTATTTCTCCTTGAATATTCTCCAGAAAACGTCCTCGTTGATCACCGCCATGCTCATTCACCGTATGAAAGTGATTTACGTGTGGTGTACCAGTTCAACACCAACTAGGTGAAATGATGTTAGGCTCCGTGAATTGCGCAGTTTTCATGTATTTGAGTATGGATTTTCGCTTGTACCATTTTACTCATACTCACCTATATTTAAAACAGCGATCGTCACTCTACCGCTAGTTATCGGCCTATCAGCCTTACCAACATCCCATGCAAGATAATGGAGCGACTGTTAAAACGCACTATCTTTAAGCATTTCCTCTCGAATAACCTTTTCTCCTCGACCCAGCATGGCTTTCTCCCCGATCAGTCATGCATAACTAATAGGTTAATCTTCATGAATAGCTTAACAGAAGCCAGAGACAATGGTCGTATCTCGGATGTTATCTTCTTCGACTTTGCCAAAGCCTTCGAACGTGTCCTACACGGTCCTCTGTTGCATAAACTAGAAGCCTATGGAATCCAAGGAGAGGTTCTCTACTGGATAACTTCCTTTCTTGGTAACAGGACTTTCAGAGTAAAAACCGGCTCAGGCCTTTCGTCTCCATCCCCAGTCTCTGTGGGAGTCCCTCAAGGATCGGTACTTGGTCCATTGTTGTTTCTGATCTACATCAATGATCTCCCCGAGTTAATCTCTAGCAGCGCCCTCCTTTATGCCGACGACTTAAAAATCCGGAATGCCTGTGACCCCAATGCATTGCAGATTGACCTTGATCGTATTAAGTGCTCGTCAGATGATTGGATTCTCCCTCTAAACGACAGTAAGTGTGCGCACATGTCACTCGGAGGAGACTCCGGGAACCTATTCGTGATACATGTTGCACGAAGTGTAGTGGATGTTATGAAAGTAGACCTCAAAAAAGACCTAGGGATTTGGCCGTCGTCAGGTTTGTCCTTCTCTTATCATCACCAGCTGACCGTCAAAGGGGGTTTTATGACTCTGGGGATGATCAAACGAACCTTCCCCCGGATTGACAAGAGCGCTTTTCACACGCTTTACAGGGTCTACACAAGACCATTGCTCGGGTATGCCAATCAAGTCGTCTACACCGGTTTGAAGAGAGACATATTCGCCATTGAACGTGTCCAGCGAGTAGCCATCAAAATGGTCACTGGCTTACGGCATCTGTCCTACAAGACTCGCCTCGAAATTATCGAGCTTCATCTACTTGAGTTTCGAAGACTCCACAGAAACTTATTTCTTACAAACTTCCTCTTTAGCATAGGACTCGTGTAACAATTCTTCACCCTAGTAAGTGATGACAGTCGAAGAGGTAACGACAAAAAGCTCTATAAGCTTCGACCTCGGACCTTCCTGAAACAACAGTTCTCATCTCATAGATTTTTCAACTACTAGAACGACCTTCCACTGGATATTGTTAGCTGCTTTCTAAGGACTGTCTCAAAGTGTTACTGGATTCCCACCTACTTAATAAACCGTTAAATTAATAATTCATCTCGTTTTGCTAGATTATTATTTTACCCTGTTCTTGGTACTTTCTGTAACCCCCAAGAGCGGTGCTACACCATGTTTTCAATTACTGCCTTTCAGGTCAACAGAAAACCGCCGGACATCGAAACGAACAAACCGACTGTATCCGGGTAGATTGGGCCTCCTGCCTCGAACCCGTGTACGAATCGCTGAAATCGCTAAACTTGCCGTAACACTCGCCCCATACCAGTTTTCCCATTATTTTTGTACGAACGGATACCGAATCTCTTCGTGGCCGAAGGGAAGGCAGTTGATTCTCCTGAACCCTTCAGTTTGCACGCACTGAGAGTGGGCAAAGCACCCATAAAGTATTCCATCTTCAGAGCTATCAGTGTTCGTATGACACTCACACGACCAAAACAGACCAGTTACAAGACACTGCTCGAGTAACTGCGTTTGCAGTTAGTGGGCATTCGCTTAACCGGACTGACCAATAAAAAATCTACTGTCGTTAGCCCACTTTCCGCTGGGTGTGCTTAACGCCGTTTGAATTTTCAGCTGTGTAAGTTGTGTGCATGACTTTCTTGGCCTCTGGCTCACGCTTTTCCGTTTTTGCTACCACTCCTGATTCCCATTATACGCGCGCGTCTCTCCGAAGGACGGGGGCACAACGGAGTGAAAGCAATGAGGAACAGCGCCGTTCCGAGGGTATTGTGTGCCATTGCTAGAAGCCTGGGGAATAATTGGGGTGAACCTTCGAGGGAACTAGTAGGGGAAGACATCGTTGCGGTTACTATGACCGGGTTACGTGGGGACATTTTCGTGGATATTTGCCCCTCTGGATATTTGATCCACATGTTAGACAGACAAGATGGTGGATGGGTGTGGGATGTTCTAGTACTAACAGCGGGGCATGTGGCTAATGCAAAGACGAGGAGTTATATGTGGGAAATTTCCAATTATTAAGTTTCGTAGCATAGCATAACAACACTACTGCTCCTTTGCGTTTACAGAAACCCCTCTTCTACTCGACAGGAGGATGGACAAATCGGTGCCATCCTAAGGCAAACAGGTGTATCACAACGACTCATTATAGTAGGAGATTTAACTGCTTCCAAGGTGGTTCGGAGATCAGTGTTTGTTGCCAGTGGTGAGGTTGGTGAGTTGTTATTAGAACTCCTAAATGAGAAGGCACTACTTCAACATGCTAATGAAGTTACTAGGTGGATGGATGGGCAGACTGTTACAGTTGCAGACCTTGTTATAACAGGAAGCCGTAATGACACTTTGAACTTAAAAGTTGGAGCGCCCTTGGCAAGAGTTACCATGAGGTCATACATCAACGGTTCAGTTACATCCACTCCAGCATGCCAGGTGTCGTAGACCCTTTAAAAGCAACTGGTGTTGGATGCTAAGCGGTTGAGTTGAGTAAATTATCATGGTATCAACGATATAAACAGCCCGAGCCATGATTAGAAATAGTTTTGTGCAATCAACCGAAACTTTTGCTTCATCAAGATGCAGCCGGCTTAAACGGAGGTCCGTGGTGGAAAAGCAGGATGCCAAAAGCGTAGAGGTGCAGAAGGGAAGGTTGGACATTGTATAAGCAGCATGGGACGCATCCTCTTTTGTCAATACAAAACGGCTAGATGGAAATACTCTGGAATACAAAAAGATGTAGGACAGCGTTTGAAGTGATTCTGATAAAGAACCATCATAAGAACCCCATGGCCTCCTCCCAGAAGACCATCATCCCAACTAACTAAATGAGAGCAGGGCTTGCACCCATACATAGTAGGGGCACGTAGTACCAAATGGGGAGCTACCTACCAGTAAGTCCCACATCACTTATCTTGAAACTGCTGGAAGGTGTTGTCAGGGATAGGACTGTTAGACACTTTACGGAAGATAGGCTTCTTTACACAGATCAATGGGCGCTTGATGCTTAGGCCGTGTCTCACCAACCCGGGTCGCTCCCTTGATGAGATCACGGAGAGGTTGGATAATGGGGAGAAAGTCCAAGCCTGCTACTTGGACTTCAGGTAGACATTCCATTTAGTGGACCACCGATTGCTAATCCTCGGACTAGAGACTTCCGGTCTTCCTTCGAGGATAATAGGATGGATACAGGACTTCTTGAGGAATCACACCTTCCATGTAGAGATGACAGGTAAAGGTCCAGAAAAAGTGCGGTGTTTAGTGGGATATCTCAGAGACCAGTGATTAGACCACTACTGTTTCAAAATTCACCAATGGTCTCACCAAGAACCTGAAGTGTCTCTTCTATATTTTTGCCGGTGATGTGAAACTTATAGAAAATCCTAACAAGACGCGCATGTAGGAGGGTCTGAATACTGTTCTGACGTGGCCAGGTGAATGGCGGTTACCTTATGATTTAGACAAGGGCGGTCGGCTGCTTGGTAGAAAAAGCAAGGATTGACCAAGTTTCTTGGAAATGAAAGTTAGAAGAGTAGATGTAATCGAGCATTCCGGGGTGCTCATAACGGGGACATTTACAGTCTCCAAACAGTGTTTAGAGGTCACCCGGAGAGGAAATACAGCGATGCGTATGTTGGGGGAAGACTTTCGCGTCAATGAGACCGGAGGTGCTGTTACCTCTTTATGCAGTTTGAAGCCACATCCGGGATACTATGCGCAGGGCTGGAGTCCGCATGTGGCAAAATACACGAAGTTAATTGAGAAAGTTCAGAGGATTTTTACAAGGCTGCCGGGGGAATGAGGGATAATTCGTATGAAGGCGGACTAAAAAAACATGATACTATTTCTCCTGCGTAAAGGAGTTTAGAGGGAACCCAGAAGAATCCTTCATGATTCTTAAAGGAATAACCGGAGTTAAGGCGAAATCTGTGTTCGGTCTGCATCCAACTTCACACCTCCAAAGCCACAGTCTCAAGTTGAAAAGGAAGAGGGTTGTAACAAAAATTAGGGCTAACTCCTTCCTACGTCGAGTCAACAACTGTTGGAACATGCTTCCACATAGTGTAGTGTTCTTTGACAATGTGACAGGGTTCAAAGGAAAGCTTGATTAGTGTTGACCATCTTTATTCGCTTTGCTGAGTTTCTTTAACACTGTCTTTCCATTGGTTTAAGCTAATTAACTTACCTTTATATACACTTATTGCTACCTCTCTTTTACAATATTCATTTTCTTCCCATTCACAAAGTTAGTCTTAATATCGGAAAATATAGGTCCTAAGAGTCAAACCCATATCGGTCTTGCACTTACCACCTGTTTTACGT
Organism: Paragonimus westermani; assembly: GCA_008508345.1. NCBI lineage: Eukaryota > Metazoa > Platyhelminthes > Trematoda > Plagiorchiida > Troglotrematidae > Paragonimus > Paragonimus westermani. Next base: position 65,415 of record QNGE01002940.1, read on the forward strand.
CTTTTCAAGAGAAGGATAAACTTGTGTGTATCAGTGTTAACCCGTGGACTTGTGATCCGCTGGCACTGATAGCTTAAACTCCTCAGCTCTTTACCTGGTAGCCCTCATGATTACCGATGAAAGTGAATAACCTCTTCTATTATCGTCACAGCACTGGACGCTCTAAGAAGCTCACTGGTGTAAGAAACTGGACACATTCTGGCCCAAGCCGCTTCGTCCTGGAAACCGTACTGAACCGAACTGAAAACTGAGGCTGTGCATCAAGTTGGGAAAGGTAATAATACCTACCCACCTACTTATGTTCTCAGCTTTCATGGAAAAGTGGAAGCTTCCGATGAACGTTGAACGTAGCTGTAGTGGTTTTGTAGTGACACTTGTTCTGTCGGCCCAGTTATCTTATCTGTATTCTCAGAGAGACCGGAGACTGACGTGATGTGAGAGCTTGAACCTCTCGATGATTTATTGGGCTAAACTGGACGGTTTGCTGACCACACCGACGGAGCCGCTCATACCAGACAGAACAATAGGCAGAGGTCTGACAAACTACACTCTTCCGGTCCTCTAGGTTGTAGTTTGGAAGAAGGTTGGCATCTTTTTCCGGAAAAAGTTCCAGTTCTAGTACACTTTCACCCACCCGCTGCCTTGTGGTGCAGGTTTTTGGGCCAAAAGCTTTGGCTAATAGCCCTAACGGACACTGGGAACAAATCGTAGCAGTCACGAAAGCTCGTAGTCGGGAAGTAGGTTCGGAAATAGCTGTGCAATTGCGGCAGAATTGGATTTCTGCTAGTTTGATCAGCCTTCTGAACAATTTTTACTCGTTTTTACCTAGCTGTCAAAATGAGGATTACCGAGAACTTTAGCGTTGGCTGGCTAACAGCTGACGCAAGGACCGCGAGCATCATTTGACCGAACAGTAAGAGATGGTATGAAGTTTCTGCCTGGAGATGGCAGAATTGTTTTTTCTGATTCGTAATTGTGTTGGCCGTCGACTAAGTGTAAAGGAGACCATTGAACACTGGGCAAGGAGCTCGTTGCTCGCCTTCAGGATGTGGTTCTGCCAGACACGTCTTTCGGGATTTCCTAAAGCAACATTAGCCTTCGCCACAGGAGCTCTCAACTCGCGGTCCACAAATAGATCTATGGACAAATTGCTACAGAAGTTCGCGCAGCTATCAACAACGTCTCCATTGACGTGAATTTGGGATAAAAGTGCAGTTTCTATATCTCCACCTGGAGAAGGTTGGAAGAAAAAGGTCTTATCCGTGTTGATATCCCGTCCAAACCTGGATGCCACGGACGCAAAGGCCGTCGCCAGGCGTTGCAGTTATCCACCGTGTGCGAATGACGCACTGTCATCTGTGAACTGAAGCATACGCATTATTGAGATATGTAACCGGGTTTAGGCACCGAAATGTTGAGTATTCAGCAGTCGCCCATCCGTCTGATATTCTACCTCAACGCCATCCTCTCCAGAGTCCTGAAAAGCAACTGTTACCTTGGCAGGGCTGGGGCTAGGACACAGTTATGTTTCACGCCAGTGACAATGTTACAATCATCAGAGGTCCATCCACACAAAGATACCTTCGCCATCATGCAACAGTCTAATCATATTGACGAAGTTACTTGGACATCCAAACTTACGCGGTCACTGTATCGACGGGACGTGCGCTATCTGAGCAGCTCCCATGTGCAATATCTAGGGCGCATCTTGAGTATTCGGTGGTCTGACATTGTTCCGAACACTAAGGTACTACGGCGAGCGGAAATGAGCGAGGTGAAAGCTCTGTTGATGCCGAATTAGCTCCGTTGGTTAGTTCACGTCCGACGAATGGACGATGACCGTGTTCCGAAGCAGCTGCTGGATAGACAAGTGTAATCAGGTAAGCGAAACCCTGGTGGTCAAAAGCGAAGATACCAGGATGTTGTGCAGGCAAGTCTTTCACCTTGTAACATTGCTTTTAGATGTTGGGAAGAATTGGCGTTGAACCGGACGGCCTGGAGGAATACGAATCGGACGGGCGTACACACGTTCAACGAGCAGTCATTGCGCGGTACGCAAAGGTGCCGTAGGTCGTGGTGACATGACTATATGGCGTTACGATGTGTGCGGCCGCGAATGCGCTGGCTGATTGAAATTAGTAGGTCACCAACTTATTCATAGTGCACCATCGATGATGTGACGACGAGTACGTTAGGTTCAGCTAGTTAGTAGAATCTTTGATTCATTTGCTTCAACTTGTGTGGACGACAGAAACCATCCCCCCGAGTTCGGGTCACTCGGTAATAGTTTCTATATTCAAGAAAGGTATCAGGCGCTCTTGCGAAAACCATAGAGGGATTAGTTTGATCCCAGCCATTTCTAGGGTTCTAACATCCATTATACTTCGCCAACTCACTGCAGCTCGGGAGGTAAACATTAGGGAAGAACAGGCGGGGTTTCGCCCCAGGTGGGGATGTATAGATCACATTTTCACTCTTCGTCAAATTCTGGAGCAACGTCATGTATATCGCCGGCTAACAATTGTTGTATTTATCGACTATAAAGGTGGGTTCCATTCAGTGAATCGATCTACGCTTAAAGTCGCTCAAACGCAGAGGTGTGCCGACTAAGTACGTAAACATACTATCGGCACTTTATTCCCATAGTTCAGTTCAGATTAGGGTTTACGGTGAGCTGTCTGACAGTTTCAGCACCATGATCGGCGTACGTCGAGGCTGTCCGCTCTCACCGTTTTTGTTTAGCTTCGTCATAGGCGAAATAATTGAGGATTGTCTCAGGCACTCAAGATGCCGGCTTGGACATTCTGTCTGGTTGAAGATTGACTGATCTTGATTATACTGACTACAAGCTGTTGCTGCTTGACAGTTTTCAGGCAGCACAAGCAATGTTAGACACAATTGTACGTTCTGATAAATACTTCGGTATGCGCTTTGCAGTCTCAAAATGCACTGTTCCTGCAGGATTGTTGTGATCACGTAGATTTGATGTTAGATAATGTAGTCATGAAGGTTGTTGATCAGTTTGTATACCTGGGAAGCTGCATCAGCGGCGATGGCGGAGGTGTACGGAATGAAATAGAAGCGCGCATCTCTAAGGCTAGGACGGTATTCGCTAATCTGGAGCATCTCTGGCGACAGAGGGGTATTTCTCTGAAGCTTAAAGGTCGCGTATGTAAGACAACGGTGAGGGCCGTATTACTTTACGGCAGCGAAACCTGGCCGCTCAGAGTAGAAGACGTGAACTGTCTACAAGCATTTGATCACCGATGTCTGCGTCCACTCACTCGTATCGGGTGGCACCAGCGTTTAAGTAACGAAGGGGTTAGGAAGCGGGTGTTTGGTAATGATTGCCGAGCGAGTTCTTATGTTCAATCTTTACGTTTGCACAGGCCTAAATGGTTAGGTCATGTATTAAGGATGCCAGCTAGTCGTTGTCCACACCGAGCACTGTTCGCTTACACTGCGACTGACTGGTTTAAGGTGCGAGGTGGTCAGGTAATGACCTGGCGTAGGGAAATGAAGTCGTTCACCAAGGGGTTGGCCACTGTAGATCGAGTTCGTCTGCCGGGCTGGGGCCATCGCGCTTCACAGAGTCGGTGACTGGGGACTCTAGGTGAGATAGCGGCTAATCGAGCTCAGTGGCGTGAATGTTGTCGTTGTTTGTCCGAGTTGTCTGTGAAGTGAGTGCATTTAATGACGCGGGGCCTTGAAAGCCTTAAGGAAACTGTCTTGCTGATGACGCCTTACTCTCACTTGCAGCTCGGTTGTTTGTTTGCAAGGTGTAGGCACCTTGATGTTGAATGTTTGAATATAGGCGTAGTTATTTTCGGTAGTTAGGTCCCTTCCCGTCATCTTTTTTCTTCTCTCTTCCTGTATAGGGTTTTCTTTTTCTTCATGGTTGTGTGTCAGTTAAGCATTAGTGTGAACCGCTGATGTATTGCTGTCTATGATGATGATGATGATGATTAGGTTCAGGTAGGTCATATCAGTATATCCATTCTCTCTCTGATAATGATTGCATCGACCGAGATCATAGTCGTATGACAGTTAATCCGCTTTGTTGGTGTATTGTATGTTGAATGATTTGTGTGCTCTTTTCGCACCCCAATTTGATTTTTTTCATCCTTGCCTTATCTAGAATGCATTAACATGCACTTCTGCACTGAAATACTTCTTGTTACATTTTACGTATCTTCGTTAGTTGAAATCTTGTCATTGCAATGTATCTGTCTTTTTTCTCCGAGAGATGAGGGTTTCCTTTTTGTGCCAGCCAATTAGTGGGCTAACCAGCATTGGTCAGCTGAACACAAAGGACACACACGCCGCATGCTATTATTCCTTCGCGTTTACACGTGGTACGTGGTATGTGGACCAAACGACAACCATCACCTGCGGTGATGATTAAGCGCAGACGTCTTTTGGCTTCGGTCACTGACAGGCTAATCCGAATCAGATGCCGCCAACCGTAAGGGAGACCGTATGCGAAAAATACGGTTAGCCTGTCACTAGGCAGTCACCGATTTGACAGATAGGCTGAAAATTTCGAAGAACAATTCAGCTGGCCTCTGCCGGACGATATGGGTGACGGCACACGAATGATCGATTGTTGCGTTCCAGACGGCCCCTGTCGGAATGGGAAGTGTCCCTGGGGTGCAACAAGTCGATGGCAGTAGACCTTTCTGTTCTTTTCAGGGATAGTGAGGAGAGATTAGTATCAGAACTGACAGCTCCTCTCGACGGTCTGTGAACCGGAAGTGGCACCTCGTGTTTGTTGTTCATCAACATAGATTCTCATTTTCAAAAAGGGAAGTCGAATTCTGTGTGACAGTCACAGATACACATCACTCTTGTGTCTATTGTTTCAAGGTTATTCACTGGAGTTTACATCGGCCCACTGAACTGAGGGCAGTTTAGATGCGTGAAGAACAGGCATCATTCCGGTCTGACAGAAACGCACTGATGACATTTCCATCCTGCGACCGATCTTGGTGCATAGGCACTCTTACTTATAACCAACAGTCGTGGTCTTCTGGACCTAAAAACCGTTTTCGAATCAGATTGTTCGTGACGTTCCTCGGAACTGCCTACTTCGTAAAGCATTAACAGGGAATTTGTAAATCTGTTGAGGTGAGTGTTCAGTTACATGTAGGGTGAGAGTTTATGGAAAACTGTCTTGGATGTTCATTACTTCGAGTGGTCTTCGCTAGAGCTATCTGATCTCCTTCATGCCAAACGCTTTCATGGACGACAATCTCGAAGAAACACTTACGAATTGTAGTGAGCTTGCTGTTGAGTTTATTTCTGACATTAGGTCATTCAACACGGATTATAAGGATGAAGTTTTCTTTCTTGGTCCTTCTATGGAGGGCTTACAGACCATGTTAAACAAGTTGAATGACTAAGTTGGTTTGCGTGAATTGTCGTTCACACCTTCAGAGTACTTTGTCACTTCAAAATTGGGGCCTTTCTACTTTTGCCCTCTTCATTTCAGGTTATCCGCCTGAGGCTAGACAGTTCGATGTACATGGGCATATATATATATATATATATATATATATATACGACCATGTGGTGGCAAATGTGCCACAAAATTGTTAGGGGCAGCATACTTGTCGGTTGCTTAGGCCGGAGTATTTGATTGATTTAGGAGGCCCTAATTGGAGTCTTTGGTTTAAAACAAGCCCACTTCACAAGACAGAGAAGCAAGGTTCTCAGTACGCAATCCACTCTGGACCGGTGGTCAGCGGTGGTTCGGTTTATACGGCTGCCGGATATGAGGTTGTGACCGGCGCAGCGCAGCATTTCGACGATTCACAAAGGAAGGCGAGTCTGGAGTGTTTGAGCCGCACAGTCAGGGAGTCCCAGTCCAACAGAATTATTACATCGTGTGCGTCCTGATTCCGGGGGCTGATGGTGAAATTTTTTCATACACTTTTGGAAGACGGTCCGACCATTTCAGGTATCTTACACACCTTTCCTGCCCGTTGGAGTTGGTGACCACCGCGGTGATTTCTACACATACACCCTCGGGATTTGCCCATGGCTGGCAGTGACCGAAGATGCCCACACGCCATGCAGACAGCACACAAGACAGACGGCGTGCTGTCCGTTTGCTCCCGTTGGGACATCTGAAACTTTTGCGGAGGGGCAGTATACGCCGTGTCGTAATTCCTTCGACGATTTTGTGGCACGTCATAGAAAACCCGGCTACCAACTTTCAGCACGCCACGCTGTGGTAGTACTACCGCTCATTGTCCCTGGATGGTTAATCGGTGGGGAACCCCGCTTATTTTTTTAGTTGGTCTTTATGTGGGAGACCGTTTCTGAACCCATAACTCGAAAAAACGCCCGGTGGCATTAAACCAGCCCAACATTAATCTGGGTATCAACTTTTAATGCTTTTGCTGAGATATTAGGGAGCATAGTAATGACACTTGTTGCGCTTGTCAACTACCGTCGAATTGACATGAATTTGTGTTCTGCGGCTTAGAAATGTCGCCTGTTCGCTGCAAAGGTGTGATCGGATTTGCTGCGTCTGGCTGTTGTCTCTGCCAATTAGCCCACATGGATTAGGATGATCGCGTGAGCAGTGCGGCCGTTCACCGGCATGTATTCCAGGATGCTCGGGATGTGCGGTCAATTGGTCGGCCAATCAGGCTACACACTCTTCGATGGTTGTGTCAATTCGCATGTCAGCCGAGCGTATACCGAGACCGCCGACAGTTGGGTGAAACCGCGCAATCATCAACCACCGACGTGGTCACTCAACTTGAAGACCTTGGTTATTCTGTTGAATAGTGTGGGTAGTCGTCCATGTGTTTCCACAAGTCATTGGTTTCCAATGTGATTTCAGACGGCATTATACCGCAGTCTATGGCGTTCCTACATGAACAACATTCCAATTCGTTCTGCTCATTTTTTTCTACCGTTTTTTGGGAAGTTTTATTCTTATGGGTTGTTTCACCCCACTGTTGTGATGAGCCGTTGCCGAACAACAGCACATTCTGGTCAGGTTCGTGACCGTTTTAAGTGGATCAATAATGATTAATAAGGATGAGTTCCTAGAATCAACGGTACTAGATGTGTAGGTTCATATCTCCAAGCCGCAGACCTGAAAGTGTATTCCCCAGAGCATCTTGCCGACTTATTTATATGAGAATGTGAACACTAAAAGTGCCATTTTTTACGATTAGGCTTCAGAAAACGGTCGTCATCGAAATGTTCTAGAAACGAGAGTACGTTGGGGGAAAGCCTAACGAAAACTCGGTAACGGCCGGATAGTTTCACTGATGGGAGTAAGACCATTTCCGTTACCTCCTGGTAGTTTATGCCACGGAAAAGATTTTGTTTGAAAGACTGTTCAGAATCTGCGAGTCAACAGGAAGGACCTTATCTGAAGTCACTTATTGCTCAATCTGATGCGCTTGGCAAAGGGGGCTTACCCAGTTCAGAGGCACGGCTCGTAATATGTTACTTCCTAACTCAGTTTATTGCTGCATCCAGTCGATATGTTTAAAGCTGCTTCGTGCTTTTAAATAATGCCGGAGGCTCTTAGACCATATTGGGTGATTCACCGGTGACCACGGTCAACCGTCTGGAACCCAGGTTATCCTTTTTCAAGTGTACTTCCTCCAACCCTCCTTATTCGAGAGCTAGTGATGTGGCAACCGTAAGAATAGTTCTGCTGTGTGCCCATAACGTTGTGCCTAGTTATCTAAGCACTACCCTGCAGTCAGTAGTGGGACTTGTCACCCTGTAAATCATGCCCTCCGCATCAGTTTCCTTTTAGCTTTTCTAACATGGACGTTTTTAGTAAGACCAAAATGCCAATCAACATTGCCCTCCGGATCGGCATAGTATGCCAGCCTGACCCTTCGTTAAGGTAACAGAAATGGTTGACTATGGAATCACTCAAATTCCCCAATTGTACACGTGTCAAGACGGTCAACCCGTCGTTTACCTAATGGTACATTGTACGGAGTCCCCAGCTCACTGGTGTGAAGCACGAAATTGCCAGTGGAGGACTTGATACTTGAAAACGAAGCAGTCACTGATAAGTCGGAAATGGGATGCATACTAAACAGAGATATACGTGGAAAAACCCTGAAATTTGTGGAGGGGAACAATCAATCCTCTTATATGCATGCGTTCTACGTCAGATTTTCCAGCATATGCACCATCGTGCAAGCATCGCGCGCGATCATTTTAGCGGTTCAGGACTGTTTTATGGGCCGTCTCACTAAAAGTGGATTTTAGGCGATGTAAGTGATAAATTTAAGCAGTCACTGTTGAGCACCAAGTATCAGTTTAGGGTGAGGTTTATTTTTCGAATGGTACTAAGAGTGACCAAGTTACTGCCTCCAACACGTAGCCATAATTTGGCTGAAAAACTGAGATTCGGAATGCTGCGCCTAACTGTCCCATGGCAAAATAAGGACTTGATAAATGCATCTTAACAATGAAATGAAAATTCACGATAGAAGAATTGAAGACGGCCAAACAGAAGGTTTTAGGGTGATCACCTTTGAAATAATCCTGCGCTCAGTGTACGGGACATGTGACAGTATACCGTGTTAGGAGGCCTAACATGTTTTTTTCCGAAGTGCGTTTATTTCCGATTGGTTGATGTGTTCGCATCGTCCATCAGTCATGTTTGGTTCTGGATTCGATGAGACGGTTTGTATGTCATGATGATACTGAATTCATGTGGACTTGTTGGGAGGATAAATGTATAAGGGTATGAATGACCGTTCTCTAATGCTCCTCCAGTCATGGCTGTCCGATTTTCCCTTCCTGTTCAATATTGTCGTGGACGACATTTTGAATGGTGCGCTTCGCTTCGGTGGGCTTGGTTTTGAGCTTCTTCCTGGCGCTAGATTGACCGATCTGGAGTACGCGGACGACATTGTCTTACTTAGCCCTCTTCCGAAGTCACGCAGACCATGCGGAACAAGGTGAGTCGCCGGGCTGATTTGTATGGAATGCGCTTCGCACCTTCAAAGTGCAGAGTGCTGCTTCAAGACTGGGGCATTTCCACCCCTACTTTCTTTATTGCAGGTAATCCGCTTGAGACTGTGGACAGTTTCGCATACTTAGGTAGCACTATCTCGTCAGCCTGTAATATTGCTGATGAGATATCAGCAAGGATGGCAAAGGCACGAGTTGTCTTTGCCAAACTACGTCATTTGTGGCGTCGAAAAGACGTTCGGCTGTCGCTGACAGGAAGGGTATACAACGCCTGTATGCGTTCCATTTTGCTGTATGGTTCGGAAACGTGGCCTGCTCACAAGGAAGATATTAAAGGGCTTGCTGTGTTTGACCATCGTTGTCTCCGCCAATTGGCCCACATTAAGTGGACTGATCGCGTGAGCAATGTGGCAGTTGGCCGGCGCGTATTCCGGAACGTTCGAGATGCGCGATCAATTGGTCAACTAATTACGTTACACAGCTTGCGATGGTTGAGTCACGTGCTCCGTATGCCAGCTGAGCGTTTACCGTACCGGGCATTATATACTGAGGCCACCAACAGCTGGATAAAACCGCGTGGGGGTCAAGCAACAACGGTCACGAAGTATGAAGACCTTGACTGCTCCATTGAGCAAAGTGGGCAGGTATCGCTTGCTTGGATGGGGTCCTCGTGATCACTCAAACCGCTGGTTAGAGACGCTATCCAAGATGGCGATGTGTCACAGTCAATTGCATACCTATATCCATACCATTTTTAGTTCTTCCGCTTAGTCTTCTTTTAGTATTTGTTGACTTTCTTAGTAACATGTCCTTCTAGGATATTCTACGTCACTGTTGAGGTGACCGGCGGCCGGAGCCACAGTACCTTTTGGTCAGGCTCATGGCTGTCATGATGATGATCCTCCAGTTTTTCGGGGTTGGGACAACCGTATTGGGGAATTAATCCGGTGCACAACCTTTATATTTCAATTTCGTTGCGGCGGTGTGTGCGCCGGATAGTATCACGCTGTGTAATCTGAGTAGGTGCGGTTTCAGTAACGCTAACTCCAACCTGTGATCGCTTTGTTGTTAGTCACCTTCGCCATCGTTGAACTATCATGACGTCCAGCCCAATAAAGTTTAACTGCTGTTTTTCGACTTAGCCAGGCATAAGTCTTCATTAGAAGCCTCTTGTTCTTTATTTTCAAGGTATGGACCTCTGGACAGTATCCCGGCCCTTACATCACCATACTATGCCACTGGATCGTTTACTCCATGCTACATAGTCCTCATGCAGCTTAAACTGAATTGCCCTGTCTACCGTATTCAATAAAATGGTTGGATGAAAATATGCTACACTTGGCCCCTTAGGTTCTTCCTGACTGACTCTTCATCTTCCACCTCCTTAAATTTCGTAGTATTTCAGCCATATCCCAGTGACAAACTAGTGAGTATATTCCAGTGGTCTTATTCCCCTTTCGCTCTCTATGTAAACTAACCATGTGTCCTGTACATTTTAGTCCGCAACTCAGGTTTAGAGCGAGTGCCTCCAGAATCTGCCTTCTGAAATAGGTCAAAATACCCTGATATTGGGCGAGTATCTGCTGCGTTTCAGGTGTACCTTTTTTGTCTAGTTCCCACTTCCGTGATTTTCTAACTCAATAATCTTGCTCTGGTTTCCACGTCTCTTCTGTTTTTATGTGTTTCTGTAGTATGAACCCTTTCAAGTGGTTCTCTCCAACTATTCAGAATTGGCGCCTATTCAGACAGACACCATGGTTCAGGTGCACTGTACGGAATGTCAGCTATCAACAGGCTCATATTCCAGCCTATTTGCTTGACCGAACTGTGCCAGCACAGGAGGTGTTGAAGAAGCTTACACCGGAAGACGCGGCCCGTCTACAGGTAATTGAAGCTGAGCATCGGCTTTTGGTTGACCAAGGAATGCGAGTTCCTTCCGAGCTGACTCCTCGCGCTCAGTTGGATCTACTGTGTTGTGTCTCACAGAGTGCTCGATCGCGTTACTACTTGTTTGCCTTCAAAAAAGAGAAAAGACATGAGAACGAGCGGGCAAAGAAAGCCAACAAGGTTAGCACAGTTTATTTTTCTTGGGCTGTTTCAAATATCTTGTTTATTTCTCATTCCCTGTTAATTGATTAAACACGAGTTTTCTTAACTGTTACAACATTAAATGTTAAGTTCGACGGTTTAGTTTTCAACCTTGATCATTTGAGGTTCTTTATGAGGACAACAGAGTAGCGAACATGACTTGTTTTCTCTGTTTGATCATCTGGTTTATCTTGATGGTGAAAATACCGTTCAGTCGTAAACCTAGTTCTAGCAGTTATCCGCTTTTTTTCTTGAGTTATTGTTTTATGGAGCATAAAGATACTGCTGATAAGACAACAAAAATTTCTGCGTAACTCATGCTTAGGACAGTTTCCGCCTGCTATCCCTCGTACCTTCATTTTCAATGGTGCTCACGTGCACGGTAGCTTGGGTTGTCATCTTTCTTGTTAAACGTAAAAGTTTATAATATACAGGAAATGTCAACTAAGTCACCCCACTGCTTACCATCGCTTACAACATTGCTCGACAAGTTCATTGTACTCTGCGGTATCAGCCTGTTGATAGGCCCCAGCCGTGAGGTCATCTACTGGGGTTAACGGTACGGTACTGTGTTCCCTCTCGGAGCGACCGGGTCCCGGGTGAAATCGGCTGATTGTTTAGATGTGATAAGTTAATTGTACCTTCCGTGATGTAAATGGCGCGGTGGTCAACCCCGTTTCCTCGTGAGAACGTAAGCTAAAGTTTAAATCTCGAATATGGATTACTGACGAGCTTTAGCAAAGAAGAAACCCGAGCCTGACGTTTTTCAAAAGGGGTCTGCTGACGCGTCTGTCTGGATGTGGAAGTCGCAATTATATCAGAATAGTGATCTTCTCGTATAAACCGAGTTCTCTACTATTTACTGATCATTTTGATATCCGTAAGAAAACGTCAGAGTTTCTTCAATGGTACATAAAAGCTGGACTGGAGCGTTGTTTATCTGCGGGCGTTCCCATCCATTGTTGCGGGTGGTCTTCTGATCGTCGGCCTGAAAGGTCGCATTGCACAAATTCGACCAGTGTCGCCGTCAGGACTTTCATAAGCCACAATCGCACTGTCCATTATGATTTTCCTGGTTGGTGTACTTTTTCCTGTCTTGTTTTGTCGACAACAGAATTCCATTTCGCATATCGCAGCTCTTTGAGACTGTCTTCTATGTGAAATTTTTGGACATTTCCCCAAGAAATCCTTGTTTGTGGGATACTTTGAAGTTGATTGGTATCTCGTTCATTTCTGTTTCAAAACTATTTCATGTAGTGGTGCCATCACTTCGGGGTCATCGCGTAACGGGTGTTGCTTAGTTGACCTATTGTTGTGGTAATTAAAGCGTGCATGTTTTAATCATTTTACACTAGTTTTGTTGTTCCGACGGCCACCATCACTTCAAACGAATGCTCCTGACCATACATTGTAAACCTTAACTAATGATGTACGGTCGATGAATCACGGTGCGACAAGACAGGAAAGCGGCGTTTCGACATCCGTTATTCTCACCAACCTTATGTGGTCATCGGAATGTTGCTCTGTTCGTATGTAATCGTGACCTTGACCATTACCTAGGGTCAGAAAAGAATATCCTAATGGACGTGAATCCATTATCTCATTAACGGCAGGGCATGCATCGTGTCTCTCCTCGGATTCGTGCTCTCATTGTTTGGTCTATCGGACACAAAATGTTTGATGACAGATTTAATGCCGAACAAGGAGTCATGAGACGGTTGTGTTAAAAATACGTTGCTTAAACAGAAGGATGTGGAATAAGCTGCATGGTAAAGTAGTTTCAAAATGCACGTAATTTTAGCTTTTTTTGAACATCAGATTATCATAATTCTTTGCTCAAAACTATGGCATGCAATTATGGCGGACAAAGGTTATCACACTAAATAGAACAACATTTCTTGCAGTGATCCTGGTCTGTGGCCACATCCCCCCAATACTCTTACTGTGTCTCTGAGACCCATGTGTTGAAGCCCCAATGAAACCCTCAGGTAGCAGACTTATTAGCAATTTCATTCCCGTGAACCACCATGCTTGCTGTTTTACTCCACTTATTCCGGAAAGTGCGCTATGGTAGACACCCACCTGACGCGCGTGTACTGTGTTGTAGCCACCACGACCGATAAAGTGAAACTGTTTTATGTTAAAAAAGCTATCTGTTCCCTTCACTCACCATCGAATCTGGTCATCGTTCATGCGGTACTGTCGTCACACACCGGTGGTTCGCGAATAACAGCAGCTACAAACCTATGAACAAGTTACCTATGAACATTTTTGATGTTAAGCGAACAGACTTCGCAACGGTGGATCATTTTTGCACTTTAGTAAGAGACAGTTTTAACATTGCTGCAAAGTTGGCTCAGGTTTGCTAATGCCTTTCGGGACTTTGTCACACATGGATCGACCCTTTTTCTTACATGCTGCAGTGTTACAAATACAGTTAGTCTCACAACTCAGTACCCACTTGTCTGTTTGCAGTGTTGCTGTCATACTTTCTACAGTTCCATTGAGTTTTGCGTTTCCTGCGTCCATGTCGAATTTTATAATTTGTACACCTCACAAAACTGTTTTATCCACTGCAATTTTTCAAGCCGGTCAGCACACCACCAGAATCACCACCAGCCTCCAATGATCGCATCCTACGCATAGTTGATTCTAGGTGCGTTCGCGCGCATCAGGAAGGCTGGATGTTGGCTGAAATGCGTTGCCCGGACTCGGCCCAACAATTAGTGTTTGATTTCACTCATGAGTCGGAAATGCGTCTGCAAGATCAAAAAAATCTGGCCAATCAAATGACCTATGTAATGCAAACTACACGGTTGATGAAACCCTATCCTTTTCATCTCACACTTTGCGGTCTTCTTCCACACACTAATCAATACGCGTACATGGAGGAAGAATTCGGCGTGACTAGTCCGGTACGTTTTCAGTAGAGCCCTATGGTACAGTTTTAACGGTACCCACCATCGGCTCTACACTTGTGTTTTCGAGTCCCACCTACTTTGATTCTCCGCGCTATCTGGTGTCGAATACATTTTTTTTACCGTACAAGTTATGTTCAATTCAGTATATCACATGTCAGTAAACTTTAAAAATGTCGGCTTAGAAGGATATTAAACCATATTTGGTCTCCGGCTACTTTTGTAATATATTTTTCTGCGGTATTATTAGCTTTTATGGAGATTTTGACTTTGCAACGTCTGGCTTTTCAACTTAGTTTACTGACTTCCCTATTTTAGGGTCGCAATTTGTTTAGCCGGTTTAAAGGGGTTCTTTTGAGGCCCGTTATTCTTCACGCAGTCACTTTTCAGAGCTTATCGTCTTTTGTATAACCCTATTTTTCACGTGCATACCATACACTTTGTAAGTGTGAAAGATGAAGTTCATCTGATTTTAGCACGTGACTCGGACCATCCTACTGCTTTTGATTCCGATTGGGCCGCAACGGGAACCCACTGTCTGAATTTTATTTCTGTTATTTTAATTTTCCGTGGGTTTTATGTCCCTGCAATCCCTCAACGCATTTTTGCCGATCCAAGCCTTGTCTGGGTTCAACTTATAGTGTCTCACCTAGATGTTTGACACCGGTTCTGTTGACCGTCGTCAACAGTACACACCTGTAATTCCGCCGCTTACACACTATCTTTTTTCCATAGGGTTCCAATATTCACAGCTTGACGGACCTGCCATGGACCATTTCGCCCAACCACTATTCAGTCGATTTTCCTATAGGGAATCCGAGTAGACCCGTGATTTATCTCAGCCCCAATGCTCCCCGTTCGTTCGGGCCTGGTGAGTGGGACCACAACGCTGTGTACGTGATCGGGGCGATTGTGGACAAAGCAGTACGCCGTCCTATCACTTTGGCGAAAGCACGCCGCACAGGTTTGTTGCGCGATTGTTTTTTTCACTTTATCCGTATCGCTTTCTTGTAAATCGTCGAGTTGCAGGTTGCACCAATGTCCCTCAGCTTCTCATAACGCTTCGATAACAGTTTGTAAACTACGAGATAATTAATCCACGGTTTGGTGAAAGAAAATGGAATTAGCGGTTAGTAGGTTGCGAACTGTCAGTTTGGAGGCCTTGTGAGCAACGTGGTTTCTGACTTGAGATTTTTGTGGAGTGGGTGGCTGACTGTATTTCGTGTATTTTATCTGTGAACTAGAGACTTCCAATCATCTCGCAGCCACAAAAAAACTAGCTCTCTTGCATATATTGTATTACCTTGACTTGCGACTTGATTTTTTTCGAGCTGTACGCACATCCCTATTTGGCCAGTAGATTCGTAACTAATTGTCTGAAATATGGGTAAGTGTCAGTATCAAACACTAGTACATTGAGGTTGGTAATCCTGGTGACGCCGTGTTCAACCGCAGTATTTGTCAAGGATAAAACGTAAGTGGTGACCTTAGCGCGAAAGACACAGGAAATTGCTAATAATGTTCAGTTTATATTAACAAAAAATCCCCGTAAAAGTGACAATCGTAATATGAGCTACATGATTTTGCGGGAAATGAACAGCCAAAACAGATGATACGGAATCAGTTTTTTCTACTTATGGGAGGAATTTACGGTAAATTCTACCCGACGTGAATAGTTCCTGAACTCTGTGCATAAGTGTAAACAGTGTCTTAGTTTATCCTCCTTAAAAGTACACTGATTCTCAGATTTGCGGTGCTGTCGCCGTAGTTGCAAGTCCAGGGTTCTGAAAGACTCCGCAAAATTCCTTACTCATTCAGCCAGTTTGTTCGTAACTCCGATGTATTTACCGGCTCTACAGAGAACGCACGTTCCCTGCTGTGAAAACCCATTATCCCGTGCGAATAATACTTGCAAGTAACTGCTTTTTTTTAATGCGTTTACATACTCCCACCTTTGGTTGGATTACTGGAGCTGCCACTGGAAACCCACTCTCTCTGAAAAAACATCCTAAAAACTCCGACAAAAATAAAAAGGCCTTTCCGTACGGTTAATTACTTCTTTTTCACTCATTCAGCTTTAATGGCTATTGGTACAACGGGAAGGCACCGTGGCCAGGAATATCGGTCATGGTAACAGTGGTGTAGAGTAACTTTGAATAAGAAAATTGCCGACAAGTACAGTAATTGACCCATTTCTTATAAGAGAATATGTTCATTTCTGGCCAGATTGTCTTCACCGAATAAATTGTTCTTCGATGAAGGATGCTGTGGTTTATTTGTCACACTAATATCGCTTACAGAACGTGATCAAATGGGACAGGTTAGTGCTCCAGACGGGCTTGCCGTTTTGTCACTGCAAACCAACGGTTTGAGCACTGAGCGTAGTTTCCGATTCGGCTGGCACACAGACACTTCCGCGTACTGTTTATCTGCCTGGGTGCCGCCAAGTACGAATGATGCTTAAGGAATAAAAACGGTGAACTACTCTTCCACTCATCGTACGGTTTTCCACCCACACTATAACTGTCATATAGTACTGAAAATTCCTTTTTTTCCTTCCGAAATAAGTTGAATGGAATCGGTTTGGAAAGTATTATGAATCCAGTACCGCGTTGGTGCTGGAAAGGTTCTTTACTTTCGACGTTTCAGTCTTCGTGTGTAACCTTTGTCAGGGCAAATTTACAATCAATCTGGAGACCGCTGATTCGTCAGTGGGGAAAACTGCAGAAGCAACAACGGGAAAGAAAGCCAATCGACTCACTACTGACCAAGCTTTATCATTAACCTGAGGCCTGTCAGTGAACGATGTTTATAGTTCACTCTTAATGATTAACTTATACTACTAGCTTGTGTTCCCTATTGGACTGATAAATATACAAAACTTGCCGTTGCAGATCTCATATTTACGATGATTCTCTGTTATTCCCTCCCGCTAAAAGTCATTAAGTCTGAGTTCAACTTCTGCTGAAGCTCATCAGCATTGTAAATCTTTGTCTTGACCGTCATTTGAACTTCGAACCACTTGGCTGTAAGGTCGTTACGTTGTTGGCATCACATTAATCACGACTGACTTATCACCCCTGACCATCAGTATTGTTGATTGCTGTTAATTTTTATCGATCGTCTACATGTGAGATCCGGCAACTGTCCTACTGAACCCAACGGATAACCCTGCAAAATTCACCTCAGTCAGGTTGAACTCATATATGTTTATATATACTTGATTGTAGATTGCAGTGGACTTCGATTACACGGTCCACTAGGTAAGTTAGGAAGCTGTTGAACGCGGCTTACATTAAGCTCACAAGCAGATACATCGTTTTTGTACGCATTTTCCGTAGTTATTGCTTTCGGCGTCCATTGTGGTTGTCTTTCACTGCGTTAACCTGCTCATAATAACTGCTTCTTGGCCTCCATCACCATTGCACCAGCGAATTTTCTCCACTGGATCGCAACATATTGGAAACTTAAAAAAATCAACAAAACTACATTGTTCGTGTTTTCTTGCTTCCTCACTCGGGTAGTGTGCAGTGTTCGCCAGCATGTCAAAATTAAGCGTCAGTTTTCAACCCGAACGCAGAAAACCCTAGTAGATTTTACACCAATGAGATGCTGTAATCCAATACAATTCAGGTCGTGTTGGGCGATCTAATTATCTTATCTGAACCAAGTACGACTTCACGAACGTGACAGCAAAAGGTCCTCATTTGTGCGCTGGCCTCTGCACCTCTAGTATAAACTTCTTCATTGTGATATGTTAAAAGCTTGCAAACTAGTACGTCGCCCGATTTAACTCGACCAGTCAGAAACAGTGAAGGCTTCGTAAACCCGACCACTACCGTATAACGATTGTGAAGTAGTGAATTGATACCGACTTTTGAAACAGTAGTATTGTTTTTCCTCATTTTTTTTTACATCGTTTAAAGAACTTCTGCACGTATCTACTTTTTGTTGAGCTATTTTCACACGCCTGAAGTCGCCAGGTTTTTCAAGTTATCCCATGATATGATGCCATTGGCACATACTTCAGTTTTAGCGCTACGGTAACTATCAGTATCTCTTATCCAACAACATTTCCTGTTATAATTCGCCTCGCGTGATTGACAATTTGTCTGACGACAATAATAACGTTTGGCGGTTTGGATCTTAACTGGAAATCTATTTCTAGCATATAATTCATTTCTGCTCTTTTGTCATTGACAACGGTTACAGCATTCTAGAATAATGTTTCGGAAGTTTAGCAGATGTTTACTCCACTCGTATCCTAATATGCCGACCATTTTCATTTGTCGCACTGTTGAACTTACCGTGATGATTGACTTTGTAATTCTTCTGACGATTTCATCTTGCAGGTATTCATGCTTTAATGTAGGCTCTACATATTTTTAATGAGTAAATATCACAAGTTCCACAATACACTGATGCTTCAATTATTTGTTGCCATTGGGGTGCCGTGTAAATGCATGTATAATTTTACTCAAAATTTGATCGATCTACAAGTTGTCTGCACCACAACGTGAAAAATAATGTAATGGTGAACGGTCGGACGTCGTTTTAAGATGAAGCGTCAAGATTAGGTAAACGTTTGTCCCGTTACATCTTCCTCTACCCCTCAGGTTGTTCGCCCCGTTATGGATTACAGTTTGAATTGGCATGTACTATTGCTGTCGAGCAATGATAAACTGGCTCATGTAGTATAGATGTGATTCCATAACTACAGACTCACGTGTCATGCAACCGGCGCGGGGTCTTTTACACTATGTTCATGTCGGGTTTGAGTTTAAGTCCGATCCAAACCTTGGAGTTCTGGGTATTATGTGACGTAACCATACTGCGTGTATTCTAGCGCTTTTGTGCACTGTATCGGTGGCCGACACCAATGCCGGGTCGTCATACAATCGTGAAAAGAAAAAGCAAGCCATATCTAAGGAGAGTGGAAAGGGAAGAATGGGATCTAATCAATGTAACCAACTTTATCTAAATCCAAACAGTCAACGGAGTATCTACGCCAAGCAAACAAACAACAATAGAAGGTGAAAGTAAGTGTTCATCAACACGGCGTTCACTACTTCATCTCTATTTGCACTTACTTGTGAGACCGTTGGGCCAGGCAGTTACAACCTCCACGCCGCTTAGCCTGACTGACCGCCATATCATCTAAAATCTCTAACTATCCGCTGTGTGAGTGGAGAGCACCATCCTGGGAGATGATCCTGATTTACATCAATGAGCGATTACATTTCTTCAAACCAAGTCATCATTTTCCCCTATGCAGCGGTCGGATGTGGCGTCGATTAAAAAAAGAGGGCTCTCGATGGTAAGCGGTTAGATGACATTCTTAGCATATGATTCGTCCTGAAAATCGAGCTAGTAGACTGTGCAGACGCTCTGTCAAACACCTGCTGCCTAACTTAATCGTTGTTTACCTATTGGTGCCACTGGATACGAGCAATTAAACAAAGAATTTGATGGTCGAATATTCGAAGATAGTTCCCGTCGTCCATTCTAGGTGAAAAACGTTCGTATTCGCACGGTAGCTTAGCTCTTAAGGTCGACCAACGTGCGCTATCCGTAGGCTTCAGATGCGTCTCCAGTTTACAGATGCTGTCAACCTTGGATACACGAGCTCCCGTTTTATCACCTGTATTTCCGCTGTTGCTGCGCAAACCTTCCATCCATATAAACCGGTCTGCAATCCTGACATACTTGACAGAGTGCGATATGACGTCTATGTTTGTCTCTGCCGCTTAACCATTTTTTTCCCACCCAAAAATTATGCTGTCTTACGTGTTGTTTTGCAAAACCGACGTTTGACCCAACTCACGTTCCTTGCCGAAGGGGTTTGTTCATCTCCGGGGCCAGTGTTTGCTTTGGATAGTGTGTACAATAATTCCGCCTAAGGTAAACACCGCAAGGAACAAAGACAGCTGCATATCCGGTAATAGCCAATTTGTGAAATGGTTCGGACTAGCTGGAGATTTTTACTTCGATTGACGAGTCTTTACTGTGTTGTAAATATTTTTCACACGACTATTCGAAGTTAGCTCGATTTTTCCATCAGATTTTGCTGGATATTGTCAATCCGTAGTATCATTCCCAAGCGGTTCTTTCGTAAACTTTCACAATATTTGTACTTTGTGAATTGATCCTAAATCCTCCTTCACTTTGGGTACGCAAAACCGCCTCATCTGCGCACGCCATTCTCAAAACAATGAAACCAGCGAGTCGGTCGTAAACATGGTTGTGTTTTTGGCGCTAACTTTTGTGGAAACAGGTTTATTAATTTCGGCTCATCCGAATGATCCGTAACATCATCAAGAACGACACCCGTTGATAACCATTTAGGTAACAGTCTATCAAGTTTATCCAACTAAGTATTTAGAGTGTACACAGTTGATCCAAACACGTCAAATTAGGAACGGTTTGATTTGATTTAGATTTAACTGCAAAATCTTCATCCTTTCATCTACTCATATTCTCACACTTATGTATCCCTTTGTTAGAAGTCGAGTGACACCTGAAACCATTCATCTAGTTTTTGATTCCTTCAAGTAGATCAAGTGTATCAGTCTATGCGCATATCCGAGGTAGATAACGACAGCCAGCCAGTTCAGGCTGTTTTGTTTTCTAAGGTTTCAAGTCAGTTCAATTTTCATTTCAGGGGTCGAATGTATTCGCTTGCCATTGGAACGTTATTTCAAATGGAGCTCGGGTAGTAGCAAGACCTTGACCATCAATTGTATACACGCAATTTTGGCCACAGCAAAGTCAACTAATGGAGATTGGGAGAAAGCATTGCGCGACAATTTACCTCGTCGTGTGTACGAGAAACCCGAACGCCCGTCATCTCAAGTCGGCCGGCTATTTGCAATGATTTGAATAAGTGCATTCATTCTCGTGCTAACATCGCATAAACTGATCTACGGGTTCCAACTCTAACCATGAACTACAATTTGTATATTTCACACCTCTGAGTACAAGTTCTGGCTGCATCTTTTCTGAATTTTTCATTTTGATGATGTGCAGGTCGTTTTTCAATATCCAAACCTCTGAATAACTAAATCAGGTGGCCAGATTTGCAGGGTTGTAGTACCATTTCGTACTGGTTTGTCGGTTACCATGTAACGCAACTACAGAACATAGAAGCTGGGGAAAACGGGAAATTCAAACAGGGTGTCGGCCGTGCCATACTGGTTCTAGGGCTATCTGTTGTAAGGCTTGTGTTTGTTGGGATTTGGCGGAACGCTATTACTTGGAATAGGTTAATCATCAGTTTGTTCATGTATGCATACTGTGTCAAGTTAATCGTGAACTGTGCATAATATGAAGTCGTTCCTCCACTCTGGATTCAGATCGCCTGATTCCGAGTCCAGAGTTTAAAAATAATGATAAACACGGAGTAATACATATCCTCAGTGTCGTCAATAGATATGGTTAGATGACGTTTGAATAGCAAGAGAGTGGTTCATTCACCTTCGAGTTTTATCCTCGATATTTCGAAACTGTTTATCTTTATGGCTTAAGATGTATTTGCTTCGAATATGAAAGGTTGCTGGTTTCTCGTAAACTATTCAGCCGTGATCTATCTTTTGCAAAGTGATGGCGCAAAGGTTTCATTATTGGGTAAGGGAAGTGTGGGGTATTCCATGCTGCGTATTTTTGGATCGTACTGAGCCTTCTTCCATACGGGGATTGTCCCCATATATTACAATATTATCAAGTGAGCGACAGCCAGGTGCTCACCATTCAAATTGACAGTTCTCATTCGTTTGAAACATCTCATCTTTTGTATAGAAAAGTCACACTGTGATCGTAAGAGGTTCCAAATAAAAATAACCCGGCAGACAGTATCTTTTCAATATTTGTTTTTTTCACTCTAGATTTACCGTTGGGTCTGCATACTGTGTAGTCTCAGGAGGCCTCAGCCTTTTCGGGTGCAATCACGAAAGAGACCAGAGGAAATCGGTCAGGCGACGCGTAGCTACTCTCATAAGACATGTGCACCGCTGCATTCTTGCTGCAGACGAAATAGAGCAGCGTAAAACGGAAGTCAAGGGTATTCCGACCACTCAGATGTCAACCGTTTCCAGTGACTGATTCCTTACGGGAGAGAATTTTTCCATATGATTCAGAGGCTTCGTTTGTCGCTAGATGCATCTATCTCGCTCAGCAGAGTCATCCAGGAGTGTTCTGTGCACTGCAAGCTCAGGTTAGGCACGACCCTAAATACTGATTGAATCTGACTCTGGTTGAATTCACCCACCTTGATTTGACGTCGCGTCACAGGAGCAGTCTGAAATCGTATGGTCTATAGTATGCTCCGGTGGGCTAATTCAAGGACTATACCTACCCCTACATCACACGTTCTCACTTTCACAATTAGTGTCTGCACGACAAACAAAAACACTATCTCGAGGTTCCGGGAAAATATGCCACAGGACTTAACTTTAGCTGAATGCAACGGAACACGATGGGTAGCGTACAGAGCGTAAATGCCTTTTCAGAATGTTCACATCGACACCCGTTTTAAGCTGGTAAACCTGTGATGCGATGCGTCCTATGCAATTCGCCAAGGCCATCCGACTATTAGTAACGAGCACATCAAAGTGCAACTCTAGTCAATGTGCTTTGGACATGTATTTATCAAAACACGAACGCGCTGTCACGCGAGGTTAACGCAACACTTGATTATCCTTTTCTTCATGTAAAAGAAGCGAGTTGAGTTTGTTTACGGTACTCTTGCAAGTATCTATTTCACCGAGTAGTCCGTCTATTTTTTCCAGCATAGACATGAGATTCATTAGTGACTGCTGAATAACCCTATCCGTGTTTGCCACTCTAGCTTTTCTGCCTTCTTCCAGCTCTGCAAACATTGTTGATATCTGTAATCATATTATAAACTTGTAATTGTCATATTACTTGTTCATGCACAAATGACTTGCAATTTTTCATGTCATCGTTCGTACTTTCACGCGACTCCTGCAGTTTCTCGATAATCTGATTGGTCCTTTCTTCCAAATGTTTCCTCATACACCTCACTTCGCCGTCCGCGCCATCCGTCATGACGATAATAGCCAAAACGCTCAATTCCGCGCCTCCGGCGGTACGACCTTGTGGTGCCCTGCTGTCTCGGCAATATATTCAAAGGGGAGCCCGAATTGAGCGGTCCCTAATGCTAGTATCAATAATGCGTGTTGACATGTGAAACACCCGTGTAGTTCTGGTCACAGAACTTCCTGCGGTTCTGACTGCTGTCCAGGTTGCAGAAGTCTTCGGGTGATCATTGCACGAGTTTGAGGTTAGTGACACATGCCACCCGAATCCAGTCATTTCCAATAGGTCAATCGATTGGACGCAGAGTGAACAAGCATAACCAGTGATTTTCCACCATCCTCTTGTGGAGCTGGAGGTATGATATCCCCAGGTCAATATATTTCGGTAGGAATTAACGATTTATTCGGGGGTTCAAGGTTGATGACCCAAGCCCTCCGTATGCAGTCAGTTTGACCGTTTTGATGCCCAATGGTTTTTTGTTAATCAGAAATGCAGCCACTAGAAACAGGATGTAGTACCGCTTCTGAGGGTTACAGAGATTATCGAGAACAGAGTAAAACACTAATGTAATATGGTCTTGAGTGAGAGGTAACCCAATGAAACTTTGAAACACTCCCTGAAACAGCGACGAACAACCTCTAACGGAAAGTCGTTGCAGTGGTCGACAACCCCGTGACAGGAAAAATGTTGCCTGAGGAAGCTTCGCGTGTTGAAGTAGCTGCTTTTATGAGTGTTTGATGATTATGTGTTAATAGAATGTTGGTGGCCACGTTCCATGCTGTATTTATTCCCTCCTTATTGATTCGTCTCCCTGCGTTGGAATTCTTTATACCGATTACGTGCCTTCCTTACGAACTGACACTAACGCTCATGTTACGCGCGTGGCAAATCATTTCTCCTATGAATGCAGATCTTGATGTATTATTAAATCTTGATACTGTTACTTGTAATACTTGTTTCCGCATAGTTTTTCTCTCTTACTTTCCTTTGCCGGACCTTTGTTTGTATGTGCCCTGGTTTCATTTCCGCCTGACCGCTTCGTCATTACGTTATTGTTGCATTCGGTCATATTTAAGTGAACCGTTAATCTCGGAACTTGTATACTTGGGATTCAATATCGGGGTTTGTTGTTGCCTCCCACTATTTGGTTTATCATATTGTTTTTGAACATTAGCACCTTATTAATAAGAAACTTGCCAATACAACCGTCTTCCTTTTTGGATCAGAATTGGTTGCTCGACGGGCTCAGAAATTATAGACGCTCGTTACTTACAGACGCGACTATCGTGGATCCAGCGTACCGATAGACGTTACGAGAAAACTAAGCGTTGCTCGAACAACCTGTGATCGTGCGGTATTCACATCGGGACTTAAGCCTACAAAGCTTCTTGTCGCGAACTCTTTGACCGTTTTCGTTTACTGAGATAAAGGACCGCTGCACGAGTTCCATGCTAAGGCATAATATACGTAAGAATATGGTCATCGCAGTCTTCAAAACTCAATTAGACAAGGACAAGAATTCCAAGGCGAGACCCGCAGGAGAAGTGCCGCGAGCTAGTGAGAATTTTGTTGACCACTCGCTTGACAAGTTTAATGGCGAGTGTCTTTTTTTATGCCGGTATACATCATTTGATCAGCATACTGGAGCAGTGGTCTTATACGGGCCCTGCGAGGCGTTTTAAAGGCACGCTAGTCTATGCGGGGAAGGCTGTTTTTGCTTCCCCAATTTCAGATACATTTCTAGTGACCATCGGATAGTGATAAGAGGATCAGCTATGCGACAGCCAAAACCCTATGCCCTTCAAAGATCGACTCTGATGACATCCACTGCATACTGTGCGCTATATATCACAAATATGCTTCCAGAATCTCTTCCGAGCAACACACGTTTAGATTTGCAGTCGTTCAGACGGAAGCTCTATTTATGTGGCGAGCATTTAACACGGTTAAATGCACTGGGATCAGAAATATTCCAGATTTTCAAGGCGTCAACACGGAGAAGAATGTTGTCAGAAGTAAGGCCTGAACGTTCGTTGATATAAGTCAACAACAACAGTAGACCGAGGAAGAATCTTTGTTGCAACTTCAGGGGGTTTATAAAGAACAAGTATTGGTCAGAGTCGGCTTTTACTATGAAAGTTCTGTAACCAAGAGGGGATGTATTCCAGCGATGGACCTCTTCCTGGATCACATAAGCTTCTAGGTTGTGCACAAGATGACCGTGCGGGTCACGGCTGAACGTTACAGCAAGGTCAGAGAGGACAGCCTCCGAGATGTCGCCACTGTTCTGGCACCTGTTAAGTCATCCGTGAATAATGACATATTGGTTACGCATGACCAGTGGGAAAGAAAGCCGTGCTGGGTAGATAAGAGGAGAATGTTTGGAAAAATGCTTAGGGACGGTGCGTTTTAACAGACGCACTTTGTGCTGTACTGTATGCTTTTGAGGCCAAGCTGTTGATAACCAACATAAGGCTGGCGATCTCCCGCATTGAATACGAATATGATAGTAGCCTTTTTTCTTGCCTCTGAATTTTTACTGATCTGAAGCGTCCGGTTAAACAGAACGAAGGCAGTTTTTTCGAAAATACGGGAATGGGTAGCGCCTGGCGCAACTGCATTACGGAGATTGATCTCAATTAAGAGGTTCTGAACACCGAGCACGTGGAAGTCAGCCGTTAAACGTGGGCACCGGAGGGGTCTCTGTAAGAGAATCGGATTGCAGTTCGAGGGCCCCACACTGCGAACCGTTGGATAGTAGCCCCTGAACTCCTTGCCGACCAATTGCAGCTTGGGGAGTTGGTCGCGGACAGAGCGCGGAGGTCAGAGTTTTTTCCTCTGAGGTGCGCGCTGAATGGATGGTTTTTGTTTTTCTGAGCCACCGGGAAATCTTTTGATTGTTGTTACCAGGTGTGATGACGCATTCTCCGCGTGCATCCTTCCCTATGTTAGCTTTCACACTTCCCAGGTTGTTCGTTATCTACCGTCTGCTGAATAGACGGAAACGCACATCAAGAAGGCGGCATGTATTATGCACAACTGGTGAACGAGGGAACTTCCTTAATTTGCGAGGAACAACTGCTTGATCAGCTGTGTCACTGGACCCTCTAAAGTGATAATGGTCTGGATCCACCGAGCCACTCCGGGGCTGAACGTACCAATGAAGGTTTTCAGTGCGCTGATTCTTGTTTTACAAATAAAGTTAAAACAATATAGGTTCAGAAGCCAGTGACCTGTATTCACCTTGCCCCTGTGGCAGTCTGACGATCACGCCTTCCAGCAAGTGAGCTTTATTTGTGTTGACCAACTTAAGCGAGAAGGACGTGCCTCTTGCACCGTGTTTGTTCGATCTTCTCATGTGCTGTTTTCTGGCTTCCTCACGGATCAGAGTTGCCAAAAATGTCGAAGATCCACAGCCGAAGCTTTCAAAAGAAACAGATATATGGTCAAGTTTGAGAGCGTTGAATTCACCCAGAACAGAAAGACGGGGGAGGCACTATATACGAAGGACTGGCTACAGGTTTGAAGCTGACGTGGCCAGATTTACTGCGCGATGACGAATGGGAACACCGACAGTAGGGTGTCATGGTCACAAAGTTGATGTTTGATCCTCAGTGTGTCACATTTTTCATGAGAGACAAATTCCTCCACGACAGAGGGCACCAGCCGCTTCCTCGTCAAGAAGACAGCAAAGTGGCCCATGCGTCCACGGAAGACGTCTGTTCGGTACAACGGGTGCCTGCGAACAAGCACTTCGGTAACACTGACGTCTGAGGAAATCCAGGTTTCTGCCGATTCAAGACTGTGGGGGCTAGTGTCTTGGACCAGATTTTCCACACTCTGTATGAAAGACTCGGAGTTGGTGTAAATTCACTTGCGAGTGACCTCCTCATTTAAGTGGGCGCAAAAAGAGATAGCAAACCACAGGGGGTGTTGAGGGGGCTATTTTTATAATGCGGGTAAATGCGTGAGCGGTAGCAGAGCTTTGCACGCCTTCTTGGAGGGTACAGATCGCTTCTTTCCAGGCTGGTCATATATGAGCCTCCCTGTGGGACGCTTCGTCCGCTTTTGTTGTTCCAAAGTCGACGTCCTTCACTATATGAAGTAACACAGGTGGGTTACAGCTTCACACCAATAAAACCCGAAGTGTCATCGCAGTTTGGACAGAACGTAGTAAAAATTGACCCCAATTCATTCTAAGAAATTATTGTTTGAGCGTGAGATTTTCTGGGTGCATGAGGCGACCCCAAAAAACTCGTGATCATGAAGTACAGGAATGGTATAATTTATAACAGAAAATTTCGAGGTAAAAGGTAATGAGGTGCAAAATAGCAGTGGTGGTGTTTGTCACCTTCGGGGGCTGTTCCTTCAGACCTACGCTGCTCCACAATTGGTTAGCCAACCAAGAGGGTAGAAGCAGTCACTCGTATTGCGTGTGTAGGCGCATGAAATGATATTTTTGGGGGCAGCCGCCCCCACTTGAGAATGGTGGTTGAGACTTTCCACACGAATCTTTTCCACAGGTCTATCCGACATACCCCTTTCTCTAACTTCCGCGGGAAGCGTAACAATACGTCTAAGTGATCTCTTGAAAGCTACAGAGCAAATCTGCCAGCTATATCAAGTTTGTTAGATGTGGGGGAAAACAAGATATGAAACAGTGTTGCAACTTGTTTACCTGAGTAGGGTTTTTCGGGAACCTTCCCTACAAAAGGAGGCCGTCCTCCCAGAATGCCTTGTCCCTTAATTTTTAGACGGCTTCCTCAACTTGAGCGGTGGACAAAACCATTGTCTCGCAAGCAACCGTCACATGCGGAAGGGTGTGTGCTATATACCCCACCACGTACCTCAATTATGTATTCGTCTCAGGTAGCGACCGGTGTGCTTCACCCACAGATATGTTTATCGTGGCCATGTGTTGTGAATTTACATTCTCAGGCGGCTTGCAACTGCGTTTGAGTGCGTGTTGCTTCTGCCTACTGGGGATAACGAACAACGAGACCGTTAGGAGTTCGGATGGGATGTAACATATTTGGGGGTAGGGCTCCTTCAGATGAGTGGCCCGCTCAAGAGGCTGACCAGTGTGTACCGGTCCTCCTTTAGGCCAGTACACTCGAAATGGTATCAGTGTGTCTAAGCCTACCATTCTGGACCTTCATTTTGAAAGCGAATCGACCACAAATCTCAGTACATGCAAACCCCGAAGAATAGCGGATCCCCTGTGTGTTACTTTGTTATATGTGAATAGACATTGCCTATGTTAACCTTATCAGGGGGCGATAAAAAGTGAGGGCATTGCGTAGAATTCAGAAGTGGTGAAAACGAACAACTCTCTAACGAATTAAAAGTCGACGAGACGAATGTGTCGGGCAAAAACGAGAAAATACATGGATCTTGGTGTTAGTGTGCCAGCACTCGGCAATAACGGGATCACAGTGATAGCACACAATTTCCACTCAAAGTTCAAGTTGCCTGCGTATTACTTTTAGGGGCCGGTATATCCATGCGTAGAATCGTGGGGCAAAAACGACATTTAACCATGGAAACCAGGTGCAGTATGTGAATTGAAGTAGTCTGTAATCATCAGGGCTGGAGCTGAGTGCAGAAATGGAAATGGTGGAAATAACAGGCGGGAAGAACACTCCAATTCTCGCAAACTAGCTCTAAGTGGATGCTGTGGCGACATTTCACCCGGTTCTGATAGATCACCATTTCAACTAGAGGGCTTCTCAGCGAATTATCATGGACCATAATGAGAATGAAAGCACGAAAATATCTGGTTGATGTGAGGGTGTGAAATGCGAATGTGAGGTCCAATTAACGTCGATGAAACTCTAGATGGTACAGATTCGGGGGTTTGGTTTACTACTTTGAACAGTCTTGGTGGCACACCGTTGGATCCCGTCAAACCAAGGTTGCTAATCTATAGTTGCATCATCGAGGCTCAATGCCGGACGCCGTTGAAAGAGTGAGAAACAGCACCGAATAGAAACCCATGTAAAGGCTCAAAAATTACCTTCCGAAAGGCTGAAGTCACCAATTAAGAGGATGTGAAGAAGGCACGGAGGAGTCCAAGTATACATAACACTTAAAAATAACTTACCTCTTGTATGCTTTATGGTGATTACTGGTGGTGAGTTTTATTAGCTCACTATCCGAATTTGCCAATTACCCATAATGAAGCGTTCAATCGACACGTTTTAAATCAAACGGTGAGCACATAAGCCATATGAAGCCCAGTAATCATACTTCGGCTGCTCGAGGAAGGAAGCAAAACGATGAGCGGCAATTCTGATATTCATTCTGAAGCTGCTGCGAAAACATTTAGTCAGGTTTGTGATAGCACCATTGGGAATAACTTTCTTTGACACACCAAATTCGACCCATTCAGCCCAATTCTCGTCTCCACAGTCACACTCACGCGCGATTCGGGAGGGACAATTATTGCGTGAATATTTAATTTGAAGTTTCTCATATAATTGTTATTTTTGACAACTTTTTACCGTACAGTCTGCTTAAGTTTTATCTACCTGCACGTCTGTCCGAAAAATATTCTTATATAACAAACTATGATGGCCAAAACCGGTGGTCACACAAGATTGACTGGTAACGAAACCATTTGTTCTAGCTGTAAAGAAGATATTGAACGACCTAAGGGCGAATGCTCTGGGCCCAAAACTTGTAAAGACCCTTCCAAAGACGCTGCCTTTAAAGGGGGAGGAGATGAACTGGTTTTTCCAAACAATACACCTGTAGTGGACCTGAAACCTCTCAAAATACTCGACGATGATCGCGGAACCAAAACGTAATGAAACCATAAGTCAATGACTCACAATATTACGTAGAGGTGCGTTGGTTTAGAAATTCCACTACACTGAATGAAATATCCGGCCCAAGCGATCCGTGATATTGCCCCTAAGATATTTCTGCTGAAACCAAATGGTTGGTTCTGTTGTTATTCAACCCTCCCGAAACCTGTACTCGAGCGACACAGAACGCAGAGAAAACGCACGGCTTACGACCTCGGAGGTAGATTTTAAATTAGTGATTATCAAATCAATCGATCAACTCGGTTTAAACATGGACTGTACAAGCGAGTTAGATAAGTGCAGAAAGAGCGTACAATGAAAGTAATAANGGGTCTCTCTCGCCAGTGGTTCAAATATCCGTAAACATTTCACCTGGTAGGCGTAAAGTACGGCCGTGGACGAGTTCAGCCGGGGTGTAGCCGACGTCTGCTTTGACGGTGTCGCGGATGCCAAGCAGAATGAGTGGTAGGTTTTTTGACCAGTTTGAGCCGAATGTCGCAGCAAGGGTGGTAGCTTTAAGTTGACGATGAAAACGTTCCACTAGGCAGTTTGCTGCTGGGTGATAGGCGGTTGTTCGGATGTGTTCACAGCCGAGTAAGTGCTGCAGGTCGCAAAACATCGTAGATGTGAGCTGGGAACCGCGGTCAGTAGTGATGGATGTAGGTACGCCGAAAGAGGATACCCAAGCTTCCATAATCGTTTTTGCGACGTTCTCGGCTGAGATTTCGCGTAGGGGGCCGCTTGTGTCCATCATGTGAAACGATCAATGCATGTCAACAAATGCGCAAAGCCGTTGGGAGGTAAAAGTGGGCCTACAATATCAATGTGGACGCATCTGAAGCGGGCGTCAGGTACACTAAATGTGCCAGGTGTGGTGAGGTTGTGGTGGTGTGCCTTACTTCACTGGCAGGATAAACAGTGCTTGGCTCATTCACGTGCCCCTGCGCATGGTTGGTCAGACAAAACAGTCGGTGATTAGCTTGACGGTGGACCGGATGCTTGGATGGGAGATAGGGTGGAAATGGCTGAAAATATTTCGCCGGTGGTTAGAGGGGACATAAGGTCGAGGTTTACCGGTCGAGATGTCATAGTATATTTTGGAGTCGCAGTGGAGGAGCGGTAACTGAACGAATTTCGGAGACTTGTTAGAGCGCATTTCACTGAATTCCTCGTCGTTTTGTTGTGCCGCCGCTATGGCTTCCAAATCGATGGGAAATGTTGATACGTGATGAATGTGTGTGCGAGATAAAGCATCTGCGTCCAGGTTGCTAGGACCATCTATGTGGAGGAGGTCTGTCGTGAACTGGTAGAAAAAGTCCCAGTGGCGGGTTTCTGTCGGGGAGTATCTCTCTGTGGAGGTGATGAAAGCGTGTGTTAGCAGCTTGTGGTCTGTGAGGATGGTGGATTGACGTCCTTCCAACACATGTCGGAAATGCTTGACGCCAAGGTACATAGCTAGCAATTCTCTGCCGAAGGTGCTGTATCTCGTTTGGGCAGGTTGTAGCTTTCGTGAGAAAAAGATAGCGATCGGATTTCATCGCCGATGATTCACTGCATGACCGCACCGACAGTAGACTGAGAGGCGTCGGTTTTCAAAACTAGCTGTGCATGTTCGTCGGTACTCAAATATCCCAGAGATGTGGCGTTAGTCAGAGCCTACTTGAAGGAATTGAAAGCGGTGGTGGCTTCTGGAGTGAAGACGAACTTTTTGGAGTTAATCTACAGGAGATCGGTCAACGGTTTGAGCATGTTAGAGTAATTAGGAATGAGGCGACAATAGTAATTGACAATCACAAAAATCGACGAAGACTTCTTATAGATTGAGGCAATGGATAATCCAAAATGGCGGTGGTTTTCTCCGGTAGCGGTCTGATGCCGTCTTTGTCGATGCGATGACCAAGAATGTCAATGTAAAAAGCACCAAAGATGCATTTTGTTGGGTTCACAGTGAAGCCGTAGTGATTCAAACGCTCAAAGACAGACTTCACGTGAAACAGATGTTCCAGCTTGTTGCTGCTGGTGACCAGTTTGTCATCGATTTAGATAAACACAAAGTCCAGTCCACATAGGACTTGGTCGATGAAGCGTTGAAATGTTTGTGCGGTGTTCCTGAGGCCAAAGGGCAAACGAACGAATTCGAATAGGCCAAATGGGGTTGTGATCGCTGCTTCAGCGATGTCATCGGGAGTCACAGGAATTCGATGGTACGCCTTGACTGAATCTATTTTGGAAAATATCATTTTTCCAGAAAAGCCGATGGGTAAATCATGGATGTGCGGGATGGGATGGCTATCCAGCACAGTTGCGTTGTTCAGCGCTCGGTAGTCGTCGCATGGTCTCTGATCTCCCGCCGTTCTCTTGGGGACCATGTGTAAAAGCGGTGACCACGGACTTTTTGAAGGATGAATGATTCCGAGCCGCAGCATTTCCTCAAATTCCTCTTTGGAGATCTTCAGTTTCTCTGGAGGTGGCCGGTGTGAACGTGCGAATCTGGGTGGTACTTTGTTGATGATGTGTTGGAAAACACTATGTTTCGGCGCCGTGGTGTTGGCTTTCGATTGATAGATTCCGGAAATTTTTCCAGCAGCACCGTATACTTGTTGATTCTAGTGAAGCCAATCGAAGTCCGATCGAATTAATGGTAGTGGCTTCATCTTGAGCGCACAAAGTAGTGGTGCTATCTATTGGCTTCCGGCGGTTGAGGTCAAGAGCCAAACCGTACTTTGTGAGAAAATCGACGCCGACGATTGCCGGTTGAACGTCGCCAGTGATAAATATCCAAGGGAAATTTCGACGCAGTCCGAGGTCGACCGTCAACAGGTGTTGGCCATAGGTCGCGATTTTAGAACTGTTAGTTGCCTGTAGGGTGTAATCCAAGGGTTTGAGATCGCGTTTGAATTCATGTAGAGGTATAACGCTGACCACGGCATCGGTGCCGATGAGAAAACGGAGTCCAGTGGAGTTGTCGTAGACGTAGAAGAGGCGACTGTTGATTTGGCCGGTGGCAGCTGTCGCCATTACTTACTGGTCGGGTCGTTTTCCTGATTGGTGTTGCTCTTAGTGCGCGGGCTGCTATGTGCACATGGATGTGTGCATTTGCGGGCATTTTTACTGAAACGTTTGTGGTAGTAACAGATTTTAGAGGTTTATAGCTTTACTATGCGAGGTCGCGAGTAAGAGCGGGGTCGAGGGCCCGAAAATTTGCGGTCCTTCATGAGGCGTCCAGCTAAGTTATTCACACTGAGTGTTAGCTTAGACACCGGCTGTTGGGGATTATCAGGCGTTTCTTGTTGTGTATCGGCATGAGGAGAAGGGTCTTGCACATTTTTGATGGAACGCTAGAAAAAACCCTCGTGGACGTTGTCCGCCGTCTCTGCTAACTTTTCTAACGGGATGTCGGGGTCCTATACTGACAGAATGACCGAAGTGTTGATCGGGAGGCATTTGTTCCACAGTGGCCTGAGGACGGAATCACCTATACTATTATCTCCTACCAGGGATCTTATGTGGCGGAACAACTAAGAGGGGATGCGATCACTCAACTCA
>QNGE01002941.1:0-39415 GCA_008508345.1 Paragonimus westermani
GCCGAGGCACGGAGCGAGTTGTGTTTTCAGCCCAGGGACGAATAAAACGAGATGGATAGCTTGACTGAAACTGAGGTAGGTGAAAATCAAAATAACCAGATGTATGATTGAATGCGACTATCAAAAATATCATTCATTACAGTCGTTACGTAGCTCTTCCCTGAAAAGCTAGTAAGTATCACACGGGCCTTCATGATTTCAGAGGGAGGAAGAAATTTATACGTGAGGTTATTTTGGATTACCACAGTTACAGGGTGGCACAAACAAAGAACAGTGACACGAGATGAGGAATGTCAGATTTCGGGGGAGGGTCGGTCGAGAACAACTGTTGCGCTGATAGGATCCTTTTACTCGTGTTCTTTAGCCCTAGGTGCACTTCATGTCTATTGCAGCAGACTATCCAGCCCTTAAATCTCTTAAAAAAGAAACGCGTGTAGGTTTTTCGAGTGCTTTACGATAGGTAGCTGTGAGTTGTCTCTTTGCATCATTTTGGGATTGTCTAGAACAGAAGAAACACGGTGAATTGTCCGCACGACAAGCAGTAAAGTTCAACTCACTGTGTCAACGTATCGGGTCTACTGAATAATTTCAAATCCGCCGGGTTTTTGAACATTCCACTACCGTGGGCTGCTTCTTCGATGTCCTCTTCGTGTGCTCCTGTCCGAAGCTAGGCGGGTCAAGGAAGGAAAGATTCAGCACGACAATATACCTGGTCTCTAGAAACGCCGTTTGAATAGTGGACCTGGTGAAGCATCATGTACCTGCACGGGTATGAAAGTGTACACACATATCTGTCGGTTTTTGGCGAACATAAAATATAATATCTTCATGGTCGTATTTCACTGTGCACTTTCGGTAACTTCGCCTGTCACTTAATTTTATCTTATTCAGGCTGTCGAATTTGTAGCATCCGTCCGAGGGCTGTAAGCACAACTTGCTCCGCTCCTTGTTAACCTGGCGTGTTTTTCTCTACTCTCTGTTTCCCAAGGTCGATATCAGTAGACAGAAAGTAACGTGCTGAATATGTTAGTCTAGGACATTGAGTGGTTTTCATACCACACTTAATCTAATCAAAACGCCTTTCAATAGGCTGAATGCGGGATAGTCGCGTTTGTGAGCACCGACCGTCTGTAAATTCTGAGCCCGTCGTCCAACCGTTTTGGATCCAAAACTTTAGACGGTCGTGTCAGTCCTTGCAAAGAAAGTTCGTAATCAGCATCAAGAAAAATTCCGGTTTGAGAGGGAAAAGGATCAATAAGAAGGGAATAAGTGTAGATGGGGATCTTGGTCACCGACTTTTTATTAAGTAAAACAATCGTGAAAAACAGCGTCAGCAGTTACTTTATGAGAGTTT
This sequence comes from Paragonimus westermani, assembly GCA_008508345.1. Lineage (NCBI taxonomy): Eukaryota > Metazoa > Platyhelminthes > Trematoda > Plagiorchiida > Troglotrematidae > Paragonimus > Paragonimus westermani. Next base: position 1,355 of record QNGE01002941.1, read on the forward strand.
TCGTTCCATTGTGGGTCAGCTTCCCGTGGTGAGTACTGATTGAGTATTATTCTGTTAGACTGGTTCCAACAAACAGAGCACGTCTTTGTGCTATCAGATATAAGTCAGATGAATACACTTATTAATATCAACCGGTTGTGCTTTCTTATGCAAATCGCAAGTCGTATATTCTTGTGACACTTGTGTCTCCAACGGCTAGATGTGTTGTTTATTGTCGGTTATCACGTATATATTATCCAAATACTTCCGATAAACCGTGTTTGCCGAGGTATGTTGATATGCTTCTTTTTTTATAGGGACAACGGGATTACCCGCGTGGTTTGGACTCAGAGAAATTCCCGTGACCTTTGCATCTATCTCATTCCAGCCTGTTTTCTACCATCAGCAAGCATCGTTGAGCCCCATCAACCAGCATTACTTCTCTGGTTCACCGTTTCAGATTCATGGCCATGTTTTCAAACTTTTCTTCCGGCACATTTTTACCTGCACTCCTGACACCAATTGGTGAATCCGTTCCTTTTCGCAAGCTCATCCTAGCCAATACCACGCGTACTATTTCGGATGGTTTGCATATTTCTGTCGGGCTATCCGCCCCCCGTGTGTTTTTCTACACTCTAGACATTTTGAAAAGCTCCAACATGTTTGCTAAACCTCCGAAGAACACGTCAAAAGACCGTTCAACGGAAGTCCTCTCAAGCTTCCGTCTTCTAGTCTACCTCTGACATTCTGTTGTGATTACATTCGTATACCTTGCACTTCGCATATTCCCGGGTTATCGCTCTGTAGAAGCCTAGTTGCTTAGAAGGAGATTCAATGATGATAACGACGTCGATTCTCTGTCATCACCCTGCTGATGCACTTAGACTGCATCATTGTGGTGTAAGCCAGCTCTCAATCGGCACGGGAAACTACCACCGCTCTCCGCTCTGCACCCTACATACGCACATTCACTAGGCATCAGCAAGCATCATCACCGGTTTGGCTCGCAGCTGCCTCCTCATGTGAGGCTGTCCATACCACGGTCATCAGTCACGCGAACGTAGGCCATCGTCTACAGTCTTACATGTAACGACTCGACGACGTCGGAAGTACGCAACTTCTTCTGCTGCCCCGTCACATACACCATTCTGTAACCTGAGCCCAGCAGTACATACTATTCGCACACTGAGTTAGTTCCACCCTAGAATAACGCAGTAGCGTAATGAGTGGTACCTTGTGGTCTTAGGTCTTCTGTGTATGTATCATGGCATCGGGAGTGTCGTAAACAAAACCATAATTGGGCGGTCCACACGTCGATACCTCCGGTTACATGATCGAAGAAGGAGGCTTGTGTAGTGACCAACAATCGTGTGACTTCTCTAAAGATCCCGGCTGCAGCCGTGTTCTGTTGCTTGTCTGTTCTGTGCGCACGCCTATGTGTGCGCCTGCTACAGAAGGCCTGATGTGAACTCAGTGACACTTTCCCCAGCCGTACGACTAGTTGCACGAAGTGAATACTTGCTCCTTCCCTAGAGACCCATTTATTATTCCATTCTTCAAGGTTCTCCAACTTGGACCTTCTAGATTGTTGTTCAGCTCACCAGAAGCTTCCCCCACTTCTCGCTTGGCACACTTTCGAATGTCACCGAGTAAGCAAGAGTCCACGGCGCGTTCCTTCTCTTTATTCTCTTGGTTGTTGCCGTTGGTCCCATATTAGGCTAAAATTAACTGGTTATTATATTCTTCGAACAATGCTGTTCTCCACACCTTGACACGTTCTTTTAGTTCGATGCCTGTTGGGACAACACTTCCACTGTTCTTCATGGAAGGCGTCTTAGCTTGTTAGTGGACGAAGGTCGAGCACATACTCACTCCTCCACTACAAGCTGGCATTTGCTTGACCAATATCCAGCGGTTGCTTCCTGGTTTCAAGTCTCTCCTTGATGTTACAGAATTGCATGGCTCATCTCTATCTTCAGAAACGGATGACGAATTCGTCACAAAACGCTCAGATAGCTTTACAATTACAGTATCGATTACCAGCAGTGGTCATGTGGCGTTAGGCATTGGCAAGCGTACTTTGTTATTCTGTGGTCATGGACGTCAGCGTCTGACAGGGAATTGATGTGCTGCACAAAGTTCCCCAATAGTATGACGTTTTGCGCCGCAACATTTGGCGATAGCAGTTGCAGATTGTTTGGAATGAACACCGTCCGGCAAAACAGAACTGGAGATGTATCGATAAAACAGAGGTCGGTACAGCGACGCTCAGAATTTGACTGAATCGCTGCCGCCTTCTTAATCCCAACTATAACGTGCTTTGTTATGCGTAGCCGCATTTGTACATTCGCCTGCCAAATTACTCAGATCTGTTCGTCGCTCGCATTTACACTTAAAATGAAGGCGCCATGCTTTGATGTTCCCCTGGTTTCGCTGTCTAGTGAACTCAAGAATATCCAGAATAGTTCTTACTTTTTACTCTTCATCTGATATATTGAGGAACGATAAGATCAAATGTCGCTTTCTACTTATTCTGTGCGTCCATGAAAACACTGACCACCTAGACCACTTCGAATAGATGTGATGTTAGCTAGCAAACTCCAAAGCTGACGTCATATTTATAGCAAGTCATCATTCTATAAGCCGGTTCAGACTATGACAATTGTGTACAAACACGTGCTATTCAGCGCCAGCTGAATGAAACTTCAGTCACGCCAACCTCAGAAGGATGAGGAAAAACCTGTTCTAGACCGCGTGACAATAACCTAGCGGACATAGCACGCCAAATATCGTGTCGCCATCTGCACCCCCCAAATTTGGTCAGTCGCTCTGGCATTACATGGTGCCAACCGGGCCTAGATGGACACATAGTCCAGCACAGGTACCGGAGGGAACACGTGGGCTTGCCTTGTCACGTGACAGACACAGAATGTACCGTTGCATATCTGGACGGGATACAGACTTAGGGACGTGCAGTCGCCATCCCTCAGATGGTAGGTTCGCATCATTGGCCTATCGGCCTGCCACATATAACACATGTCTGAACCTGCGTTTCCTTTCGTACTCAACAGAGTTATCATAGCAATGACCAGTTTGTATCATACTGTTTCATTGTACTCATCAGTAGGGTTAAACCAACCAGCCTCTTGACGGTCTAATCCCAGCTCAAGTTCCTTATTAGTGAGTGAACAATTCAACGCTCGTTGAAGTCTGTTAGGGAGAACCGACATCGAATAATCAAAATACGACGTCGCTATGAACACTCAGCTACCACGAGCCAGTTATCTCTGTGGTGACATTTCTGACACCTCTTGCTTCGGAATACCGATGCCAAAATCAAAAATATCAATAGGCCACGTTTTCACAGTCTGTACTCGTACTGAACATCAAAAGCAACGGAGTTTTCGTCCTTTTGCCCTCCGCCAGTTTTCCGTCTGGATGGGCTTATAAGCCTGTCCCAAGATAAACACCATTTGGTCGCGTGTGATCGGTAAACCATAAATCTCTCTGCAACGCTGGAGCCAGAAACGACCTTTAAGTTTCTGAGGTTGTTATAATTTTGTGACTTGTTCCCGTTCGTGAACTCGTTGAATTCTATTGCTGAAAGAATTTTCGTACCTAACTTCTGAGGACGTATGCAAGGAATGTGCGATAGTCAAATGTTTCGAAGAATTAATGGTGGAATGGAATAAAAGCCGATGTCATCGAGGCAATGAGATGTGCTTGGCTTGAAATTTAAGTGCACTTATGAAGGGAAACGTGATTTCATTTTCGGCTGTTGGCTCATCGTGGGATTAGGAGAACTGAGCTTTTTGTGAAGCTGCTTACGTAAAATACACTGGTGAATATATTGCAAGGTACAATTGTGCGAAGAAATTGAGCAGGTCTGCAGTATTCTTCTGATCAAATTCGGCATGTCTGGCCACTCGCTGCTACCACGGTTGTGCACTTTCCTAAAAGCATGACGTCCGCTAGAATGTGGACAAGGTGACCGGATAAAGGATAAACACCGGGGGCACTGCCCACTTCGAAAGGCTAAACAATTTGCGTCTGTTTTTCTCAGCTTACGAGTGAAGACAAACAGTATTCTAAGCTGGAACATCTGCTGCTGCTTCATCCACTTGTTCTAACTCAGGAGTGAGGGCAAGCCGTTTCCCGTGCTGAACCACATATTGCCTAATAAGGGCAAGCATTACCCTTCGCTTGAACACGCTGGAATAAATCGGCAGGCAAGTGAAGTGAGTGATAAAGAACATCTAGGGAAATCGATATGTATGATCTTTTTGTCTGTAGAAAACGGTACACACTACCACCGTTGTCGTTGGCTCGTGAACAGGCGTTACACAGTCCGCGAACTGGTCTAAGCCGACAGTCACCAACGGTACTGTGCAGAACCACCTTTTCATAATCACTGGCGGAACGCTAGCGAAGGCTGGAGTATGAGGAGCCGAAAACTCGGTCAATTTGAGACATGCACCTATCATGTGACAGAGGCCGAAGCTGGTTGCCGAAAAATGCACACCCAAAGATGCCGGTCATCCGAATACATTGAGAGTGAAAAATCAGTTTATCAGTATCACAGCCACGGATATCAATCTGTAGCGGTTCACCGCAGTGTCCACATGGCCATCCTGCCCCAGGCTTCTTAACCCATCTTGGTTGGTTACAGCTTGTAGATGCGGCAACGAGGATGCCGTAAAAGATGAACCAGTCTCAGCATGTTTCACTGTTTCACTCGCAAAGCCGATGCTGTTGTTAGGAGGCCACGGCAGTGCGGCTGCCGCAGTCATGCAGTTCTGCAAGTACATTGTGAAGGGTTTTGTAGTGGCGACTGAAGTTGGCTGCAACGAGAGGCCGGAGCTACAGGCCCATCAATCGTCCAGTTAGCAGGTTGTACTTCACCAGCCAATGCTCATGAATGGGGACGCAACCTTTGTAAATGAAAATAAACATTACAGAGAGCCTTACTGTAGAAATAGAAATGTTCTCGAAACTAACAGAATATGTATGCAGAGGAGCCACATTGAGCGGTAAAATTAACATTCACAAGTGCCGTGCATGCCATCCACGACAAAGGCGGTACTTCGCCGATCGGCTCTGTCCCATGCCAGCTGTTACTAGGAACTTCGAATGTTAGCAGGAAACTTTTAATGACAATTTTGCCGGTTTTTACAGTGGGTGAAATCCAAAATCACAACGTGTGGTAAACTCTGGAACTGTTTATTCTGCGTTAGCTGGGCGAGGCAGATATGCGGATGTCTGCTCTCGTCGTCCCGCATGGTACACACTACGTCTATCTCACTGATCACCGACAGCACTTCTAGGTTCTCTAATGTTCCGTGATTATTCTTACATAACAAACTCAATTGGCATTGCAGGTATCAACTCACGGCATGTTTTCAGCGTGAACGGTGGTGAAAAACTTCTCTGAACATTCGCTATATATTGATTAATGACAGAAGTTGGTGTAATTTGTTGGAACGGGCTCTCGCATCTGTTCAATTCACTGACGGTGGGTCCGCGATTTGTAGGATGTGACCCATACAAATCAGAAGACTAGGAGGATTGTTTTGCTCTACCTCGAAGGAGCTTATAACCGGGGAGGCAATTCTTCGGACCACATGACATCTTGAGCTGTAGCATATGTCGCCAGAACTGGATTGCTGAGGTTAACGACAGAGCCCACCAGACGCGTCCCAAAACCCTGTATAAGCTCTTGCGCTTCTACTATTTCGTAGAGTGATAATAAACCTTAGCAGGGTGCAGGAAACCAGGCCAAATTACCGTAAGTACTTCAGGATCGCTTCCGATCTACGGCTCGTCTCACGAAAGTAGATGAGGTCCTCATCATCCGCGTATCGATGAAGTCACTCCTGGAGCTGTGTGAAGGTATGGAATTCACTATACTTAAACATCGTCTTGATAATCGCAGTATACTCCATTTTCTAAGAATAAAATGACATCCCGATATGGTAAGTATAATATGAATTATCTTACGTCTAAAAACATTATTTCGGCAACCATATGTTCGCATCGCCACACGTAAGCTTTTATGACAACAGCCATACAGACTTTCGAAAACAGCACAAAGTAAGGTCGCTCCAACTTAACGGTAATTCGAAACAGATAGATATGATTCTATGAAACAGATTTCGGCGATGTTAACTTCTGTACCAGGTGCTAAGCTAATGAACCGTAAAGTGGCGTGAAATAATAATTTTTGTTCCCACGAGAACTAAGGCAGTCGCGGTCTACGGCTAGCATTTAAGTGACATCTGAATAATATATGCCGCCCCAGTCAAAGTTTCCCACTGACATTGTCTTCAGAACGGGTCGTGCATTACATACAAACACAAACTCCACATCCGAAGCGACGGCTTACTTGGCATAGCCAGGGTACCGAGTCCCGCAGCAAAGCCGCGCATGCAAGCCTGTGTTTAAGAACAAAATTGGCACCTCTCTTTACAGAATAGGCAGAGAAACAATGACGTATTCAGCGATTTGTACACGGATTCGTGGCTGGGGATCCAAACTGTCCAGATCCAGTCAGTTTGTTAGTTTTGATGTCCAGCGGTTTTCTGTTGACTTGAAAGTCAGTCATTGAAAACAGGGTGTAGCGCCGGTCTTAGGGGTTACAGAGAGCACCGAGGACACAGTAAAATAATTTTTGGCAGGACAGGCTAAATTACTAATATAGCGGTCTCTCAAGTGGATGGGAATCAATTACCACTTTGTGACGGCTCATAGAGGACCAGCTAACAATCAATAGTGGATGGTCGTTCCAGTACTTGATAACTTCACAAGAGAAGAACTGTTGCCTAAGGAAGTTCCGGGGTCGATGGTTATAAAGCTTGTTGTCGTGCCCACTCCATCTAATATCGCCTACCGAAGTGAAGAATTGCTGCACGGTGTTGGTAGTTCACTGACGCCAAACCCCAAACGACCTGGCCAGCAGTGATTCGATTATTAATCACTTGTAAAATTTAGTACGAATGAAGTTTAACAGTTTGGGCGTCGTGTTTGACTTGGTACTGGTAAAACGATTGAGAACAACAGAATGTTACGAGCAGGTTGTAACACTCCACGTTTCAGCCACCTCCGTTGTTCTTCCTTAGAAGTGTTGTGATTAAAATTCAGTCCATTTCGATTACAACACTCCTGAGAAAGGCCACTCGGAGTGGTTGAAACGTAGATTATTACAACTTGCTCGTAAAGTTGTGTTATTCTCCACCTGTTAATCGATTATCTGGCCCACAATTATTATACACCTGCCAAGTCTCCTAATAACTTTGGTCTACATCCAAGCTCATCAGGACCTTTTCCACCCGCCAATTCTGCCAAGCACGTTCCCTCACCTGTGGTTTCTCTAGATAGTAGGTATGAACGGTTGGAACCTCTTTAATCCGTTCGTGTGCTTCACTGTTATGATGGAGAGGCATTTGGCTACTTTGTAGTTTTCACTACCTTTTTTCTCACAAACACGTTCACCGGACTCCGCATCCTCTGAAAACCCGCGGGGAACAGCACACACACAACCGATCTCCCGTAGAAAATATCTCATATGATTGAGTAAGTACCACCATAATTCACCGCACGAAAACATTGCATCACTGATCTGGTACTCCTACTAGCCATCCCGGCGACTTTCAGCCTTTTTCCCTATAGCGTGTGCTGCTACCGCTCGAATTCGGGTCTACCTAAGTCGTCACAGAGTNTACCTAAGTCGTCGTTCCAGGGTCCTACTATCATCTTTACTACGGAAATGACGCGCGACAAACCCTTACAAATGCAGGAAGGCAGACAAACCGAGTTGTGCCACCAAACCCGAATGTGCGCAACGAGAATTCCGCGTAGGCTAGCAGATGGGAACTCCAAACCTCGTGATCACACGCTTGTGACTTCTCAATGGTAAAAAAATCCCATTACATATTGGAGGACGAGTTGATGACTTGTTTTCCAGATAACTTCACGTGCCCTGGACGACGCACTGGACTGCATCCCAACTCGTGCCTCCAGTGGAAGCCCTATCGAGATACAGGACCATAGGATCCCCGAGACACGGCAACCCTGGTGGGGGCTTTAGTGAGGCAGCTCCATTTGGTGCTCAGCAAGCTGCGCACCTCCCACTTGATGCATGTACCATGCAGCCGCAAGGACTACAGAAGCCACTACCGCCTTCCTCATGCTGAGTCAAACGACACGTCGTACGTCGATACGCTCTCATCTGGCCCCAAACCCCTCAAAACCTGTCCACCGAAAACACCTGTTTCTTACCTGGGGAAGGACCGGACCAAATCTCAGCTCCGGGTGCTTCGCATGTACGTGTCATAACAAACTAACGACCAGATATAGCGAGGATTCCAAGAGATCGAAGACAAAATCGACCCAGTCTTAGCTTTCTCAAGCTGGAAACTGAGTCATGCAACATGAACCCCTTGGAAAACACAATGAATGGCCAGTGTACTACCTCATTCACAACGACATTTCTCCTTCTCAGAGCATTCATATTGACGGCCGCTATTTCTGAGGCGGAATATTTGGCGATCTTGAGATACCAACTCTCTTCCAATCCGCAATCACAAGCAAATCCAGTTTGCAATAGCTAGGCTTCAGCTGGACGTTGAACTCTACCAAACTAACAGGCTCCCGTCACGAAGGTAGCATGCCGGTCTATGTGCAACCCGGTTGTGCCGGACGCACCGCAAATCGTGTCAGCTCACACTTTTGGAGGATGTGACCTCTCAACCAAGGCTAGTCACTTCCCCCTGTATTGGGTATCGCGCGCTACAATAACCTCAGCCCTCCGTCCTTTCTTGGTAATGCATCCACATCTCAACTGACTGCAGCGCGAGCACAACCCACTAAACGTCTTCAGGATTATGCAACCAACTACACGACCCGCTAGACAGCTCCATTTCAAGAACATCAGTCTCATCCGCAGAGACCCGACAACTATCAAACAAGGCCGCCTCAGCGTCAGCATTACTCGAGACCACTATACACCGTATGAACACCGGATGGTTCAATGCATGCCGTATTCTCCGGAATGAAGACTGTTCACGCACTGTCCGCATGACTAGATGCCCCACCTTTACCATTCTAGCGAAGCGGAACAGATGCAACAACGGGTTCTACACTGCCAGACACAGCAGCCCGAATCCCGTAACCCACCTGCAAATGGTACGTAATACTGCACGTTTTACAGGCCCCAAAACGAGCGTGGGTGTCAGTCTCGGCAACGAAAACACACTAAGCACCTCCCGCCGCTGCCGCGGTTTGAGAGGATTTTTGACGAACCTGCTCGGTGCTTCAGTGATAAACTGTACAATCCTATTCCAGACCTTGCCACTCTAGGCAGATTCCAGTTCCAGGTAGCGAACTCTGTGAGTCAGTCTCATGACTTGAGGGGTGACTCCGTTCAGTTTAAAGCCTAACGAGATCAGAACAAGTTGCTCGGCTCTGGCCGAAGCCGCTAAATGCAGCGTATATACGCCGAGATGAAATAGGTTGTGAAACAAGGCAACCTGGGACATCCCGCTCCGGGACATATCTATGCTAAGATGCCACCAGTGCGATATCTCTATTTCTGACAGAAGCCACTGAAACCACTAAATTGAAACACCTGCTTGGGAAGGTGTTCCTCATTTGAATCGTCCTTCGGGGGCAGTTCAACTATCCCTCAACATCCTGGAAGTTCAACGAGAAGAGCGTTTTGCATTATTTCGGGTACAATTCTGAAACAAAAATTTGAAGGTCTTCGTAGCTCTCATTGACAGATGGCTCGGAATAAACATCGTTCTTTGTTGCACTTTTCATGTGTATAAGCTTTCAAATCGTTTTGTTGTAGGCTGGTGACCGCCCATTAACCAGGGAAACATTCGCAAGAAATATCGCCTGATTCTTTCTTAACTGAACGACTGCAAACCTGGGACATCCAGAATGATCAAGAATAGCATGCTACCTATCGACGGCTTACTGAGTGCTAGCCGGATAAGAAAGAGACCGTATTTTCCGCGTAGTGAAAACGGATGTTCTCATGATGTGTGAGGTATATACCGTAACAAATGCGGCACTTTGTATCACCTTCGTTTCAGCGAGCTGACTGGAAGTGCCTGTATAGTGTACACGATATGTGCGGTTTAAAGATGGGTGCACCCGGATTTTGACCGGTATACAATCCGGTTGCTAAAACTGAATGCGAATGCGAACATAAGAAAGTATTTCGATTGAAAGCGGGTGGAAATAACTCTCCACCGAAACAAACTGAGGATATAATTTTGGGCAAACATTTAGGGACGAAGCTTGAGAAATTGTCGCTTATCACATCCTGATTGGGGGGCAAAAGGATTGTCCAGTGGGACCACCTTTTATCGAAGGGATTTATCAATTTGTCGGTCAAAATTGTTGTCTAATTAAATTATTGAGCAGCTGTGAGAGATGAAATCATTTACCCGCAATGAAAGTTTTAAATCTGGTCAAAGCATATCTCATAGCACAAACCGGTTGGAGTGTGCTGCATTATTGCGTTCGTGCATGGAAAAGTGTTTCAATGGTCTTGCGGAGGAGTAGCAATGTGAATATTCATGGAATTTGCTATCAGCACGGTCAATAGCCCGGTTTGTGCGGCCGTCATGAGAAGTCAAAGTCCTTGAAAGATGGCGATTGTCACGTTAAAGAAGACACAATAATACCACTGGATTTTGGTAACCCCCAACACTGGTGTAGAACCTAAACATCTGCTGGGATAACTCCGGCTGCTAATTAAGTGAAGCTATGCTGACCCCAGAAAATTGTGCGACCTGGTTCTGCTTACTAGAAGATAGCCATAAGTCATAGTTGGTGGTAGAATAACCGCCAGCCTAGGTGGAGCAGTAAGGATAGAGATTCAAGGTGTAAGTCATTCGGGCACATAAACCAAAGAGATGGGTCGAGTGAAGTCATTCTCACACGGAGGTTTGTTTGAAACCAAGTTTGTAGTACCTAACATAAGTGCACACCCGCAGCCTCATCCTGGTACAACAAAAAGAGCGGTAGTGGCTTCGGTAAGGAAGCCGGCTGGTTGGGTTTCCAACTCCAGCTTGCCATTCCATTTAGTTCTGATGTGGACATATTTGCTGTTAACGGGGGAGGTTTGAGTGGAAACTATACGAATGACTACAGCGTTGAAAGCAAGTGGGGTGGAATAGAGGCTAGTACAGTGGTGTCTGTTTTCACAGCGGCTACTAAAATATGGCTCGGACCAGAAATGCTGGTCATTAGACCATGTAAGTCAGTGCTCTATTGCTAACACAGACAAACAAAAAAATGGAATCAATGGAAACACACTTTGGGGGATATGAGAAAATTATTTCTGAATCATCTACAGGCATCTGGTGTTACTTATTGTTCAGCTGGTCATCCGTTTTGTTGGAACCCTGAGGTGTTCAGCACACGTTGCGTGCATACACATTGGTCCCTTCGCGACAAGGCCGCAAGATGCAAGACCAGTCTTATTCTACGAAATGTGCGCCATCTACAAAAATGGGTTGCTTCATCTGGGCGATACGAATGCGTTTGAACTTGAGTAAACTGAGGATAGTGCAGTGGATGGGTCCTTCGGTAAAGACTTACGCACGATTAACTGCTGTAAAACTTTGGTCTGACATGTAGAGTGGTTCACGAGCTGGAAACTCTATTAGTCATTGGTTTTATTAGACATAAGGATAAACAAAGGACGCAGAGTTGGCGGTAACACTAAGACTGAGACACCTCTGTTTAAGGGTAACCTTGGGCTTAAGTTAACCTTGGTAGCCAAGAATTTGACGATTCCGGAATAATAGAGTCACAGCAGCGGTGGAATTATGGAGTGGCTTTGTGCATAGAGTGCGCCTACCGCCGCTGACGGGTGAACAGTGTTAAAAGAACGAAACTGAATTGCGGCTGAGAGGAAAACAAGGTGTTTTACGCAAGCCTGGCTAACGAATTCGCCTTTCCTAACGGTAATGCAGCGTAATGGCACCTTATCGCCGTGGAAAATAAGAGTTATCGAGGCTCAGAAGTTAAGATTGAAACTTAGAGGCAGATGATCTTGCCTGGGGCATCTTTGGTTTCGTGAGTACAAACGCAGGGCATGTAGCAGGTTGAATACTGTTTGAAATGAAAAAAGAAATTGCCTGCTCAGGCCAAGTCCAAATCAGGTGTTCATTATAACAATCTCAATCTAGTGCATACTTGAAGGGGGAGAGTCGCGCCAAGGATGTGGAAGGAGAACGATTAAATACTTGCGGGAGAACGGGGATTGACACAGACCGGCCTCTTTGAAGTGATTGACACAATTATAAAGTGAGGTAACCCAAATTCAGTGTCGAAAATATACATCTCTGCATGCAAGAACTAGGTACCAATTGATAAAGTTGGATTAAAACAAGAAGTCGAGATGGACCGATATCGAGCAGTAGTTTAGGGTCACCGATGGAAGTCTGCATGCCTCCTCATTGGAATGTTTACCTTTTTCATCAGTCACCCTTGCCGGTGATCTGGAAGTTAGCTGCAGTCACTACTGCTGGAGTGAAAAAACCGAAGTAAGCCTCAACCTACTGGCTCACAAATCTCACACAAACGACTTCAAAATTTAATAAAGCCATTATGCTACACAGCGTGGCACATCATGTTGCTGAACATGGTCTACTACCAGTGCGGCAACACGGCACTTTTAGGGGAAAATGTTGCCTGGTTCACTCAGGTGACTCACAAGTTGGTTCAGACTTCGTACTGCCACTGTGAGCTCGTTTCGTTGTCTTCTCCGTCATCCTTCCAAATTTTCCAGTACGGATATCGATTTCATTCATGTTGACCGCTTGAATTATCGTAAGCCGCCACATCGGCTTGTTACTATGACCCAAGCGTAACACTGTCTCTTTCGCATACGCATTACATTACCCATTAGATCCAGTGATACTAATAATAGTGATAATAATGATGTAATAATGGTATAGTTCTCGATGCATCTGTGGGAAACATGCCTAGGGAAATGTGATCAGCGTACAAATTTAGAAGCCACATACACATCTGAACACCAAAAGTGTAATCTGTACGGTGAGTCAGGTACGTGAACAAAGCAAGAAAACAAACATTATATGAAAGAGAAATTCCACTTTAGGAAGAGATATTTGAGAAACATACTGCTAAAACGTTATTACTTAGAATCCCCAAAACTCCATAAAACTGTTGAGTAGTTACAGCAATTGGCGCTCGATAAGGTGATCAGTGGCCAAATGGTCAAGGTCGTGCCAAAAAAGTGTTTGGAGAATGGAGGGACTGTACAGTCGAAGAACTTCATCATATTCCATGTAGATAGCCTCGGAAAAATGCGAAGATTTGATCAGAATGGGGGAAATAAGGAAACAAGTTTGCAGAGGAACAGATGGCCCTCTCAACTGGACCTCATTCTTCGCTTAAAATCCGAAGAATTTCGCAGATCCCAAAAATGCTCAACCATTACGGGATTCTGAGTCGTCAGACGGAGTGGAATGTTTTGTCGCTGGAGATGTGTTTGTGAAATCAAGAACAGAAAGTGAAATCACGCGATGAACAAGAGGACATAAATTGACTATGTGAGCAATGTTAAACAATGTTTCATGTGATATCCTGGCACACCGTTTTTAATAGACCGTTAATAACACTGTATTAACTGACGAAATATATACCACATGCGAGGACTTGTCATCAAGTATCGCGAAATGAAATCGATTATGACGTTTTCCTGGTATATGATCAGTGCCGAAGTTAGACGTTGATTTTCCCCGTACGGTGGGTATATAGAATGGGGAGAATGTTCGACAAAACCCAGAGGTTGCCATATGGTCTCTCAGAGGGGAGGAAAGTACTGCAACGCGGGGTTTTTATGTAGTCATAGCGCGACCAAGTTGGTTTTCCTTTTTTCAAACAGTTTTAGCATGTCCATCTTTTGTTTAGCGATTTACAACACACACGCTATCAATGAGTACGGAATGAGAGCGTTCTATACGTGTTGACTGTAGACTTGTTTTCTTGTTCACGGGCAGGTCTGGTGACATAACCGTGTACAACATGCTGGAGCATAGCAACTACTCAGCTTACGGGGCTGTTTTGGATGACTTTCCAGCAACAAACACAAATGCAGATACAAACACGTCTTCCATGGTTTCATTTTGAATGTGCTGTCCCCAAGTAGGGTCATTATGCTGCACTTACCTTTTCAAATGTCATTTGCGTCGGCGTGAGCCAGTAATCTAGTAACACGCATAGTACTCCTGTTTTCTTGAGTAACCCAGCATTTGTTGTTAGTAAGCAAACAGACAGGGCGACCCGGTTAATCCTGAACGATGACCGATGCAGTGTAGCATTTGGTTCATGGTGTGCATGGACTTCAAATATTGTCGGGATGCTCTCATCTAGACAGGACAGTGATTAAGGCCCTTAACCAAAGCCGTTGATTGAAAAGACTGCTGCAAGAAAACACTTGATACATACGACCACACAATCGCAACACCAAGCAGCGACGAGACTTCATCAGTCATGCACCTGAAATGACGACACATATCAGGACGGATGCCACCACAGGAACAAACAACTCAAAGCGACAAAACCAGACTTTCCAAGTGCAAACATCGATCCGAACCAAACCACAGCCAGGGCATCTGCCTTCAGTCTGGTTGCTCCCTTTTGGCCAGTCTAACTTGGTTGATGCTGCAAGGACGGATATCCTAGTCAGTGCAACCTACAGGATCAAAACATCACTCCAAGCTGGCAAGAAGTCAGGTTCCATAGGTACACCTGCTTGTGCACAAAAACTTTCAAGGAGCTCACCATCTCCGTAATTGTTTATCAACGCACACAAGCAAGGAAAGACGATCGTTACAAGTCTGAACGTCGAGTCTTTACCCTCAGTGGTCGTCCTTGTTTTACAATCTACTTATCGTACTTGTCTACCTCATTCTTAACAGTCTACTGCATATATGCAAACTCGTTGAGTTAGCTGACAAAGTTCTGAGAATAAAACACCACTTGAGACGAAACTCTAGTAACTTTTGATCTTGCCGATAACTCGCTTTCATCGGATTTCAGTGTTAGTGGAAAAACGGTCCCAGGTTACTTCGTCTGATGTGCCGACCACCCTAGTAGAAAATGGGTCTGTGCGACATTCCTCAATAACAGCTCACCGACATCTACGGATGTACAGTAATTCCATTTCTTCTACAAGTGTGACGCTCCATAGTTACAGTTGATAATGCACGGCCAAAACAAACTCCCAGTGGAGTTTTGTATTTTTCCCTCTCCCAGCGCGAATAAGGTGATAACGCTTTCCTTGCAACCGTAAAACAGTCCTCAAAATTCGACGTTCATTTATCCTGACTAACACGGGAAACTTTTGCTTAACTAAGACAAACTGGCCACTGGTGCCAACGTTTGACTATGAGAACCGATTTTCGGCTTCCCTGTCAAGACTGATGTGGTTAGAAACGTAGACGTGGCACCCAGATATGGCATCGTTCTGAACAGATTCCTTTATGATTTGGCATAAATAGTATGAACAAGATTTACCCGGTCAAGAAGATGGTTATACATCCTACTATTGGCAACTTGACCATTGATTACGAACCTTTCATTTAATGTGCTACTGGTAGCAATATTTAACAAAGCAGATCACACTGTGGAGTCACAGTTAGACTGATCTTAACCACCTGAGAAGCCGTCTCTGTTCATCCCCTCTCGAACAGAAGTTAGTGTGCCAGAGCTATCAAGCACTGCGAGATACAAGTTCAAAGCATAATGAAGTGTTCGCAACTCTTAGAGCTCACTTATTCCGACTAGAGTACATGGTAGTTCCGGCGACCGTTCACACCTACATGCGAAGGAGAAAATTGCGGTTGACGCAAGCTCTTTGGAAGCATTCTATTCCGCCGACAATGAAGACAAGAGAGAAATCTGCAAGTGACCTAAACATCTAAAATAAATGGTCTGACGGAGGACTTGCGTGAGCGAAGTCTTCTTATTCGAATTGATCCAGAGACTGAGGGAAAATCAGTCCTCATCTCTCCCTATGCAGCTGTCCCATAACGAACAATTTTTGACTCCCCAATTATCTGTGAGGTAGTCAAAAGGTACCACTGAATGTTCACCAATGTTTCTTCACAGAATTGCCCTCTACTTTACCTCAACGAAACTTTCGGCAGTTGTTACTAGAGGGATTTGTTTGGGGCATTGCTGGATTCCCTTCCACTAAAAACTTTCGTAAACTCGCAGCAGCTTAACCAGCCGAATGACAAACGATCAGGGCTACGATAACAACAGGGGATTATAGCAATGAAAAACAGAGACGGAGGTATCCGCACAGGAGGAATGGAGAGTGGACGGTCTTACAGACAAACCGGAGTTCTCTGGGTTGAAGGATCCGTCATATCCTGACGCGGGCAAGCGCTGGTCGAACGATCGGGTCTCTCTCGAAACAGTAAGAGATGCCTACATATATCACTTGGAGGGACCTGGGCAACGCGTTTGTGATTGATTGTACATTCGGAGCAACAAGCTTGACGGAAATGGATCGGGAGCGTGACGTGAGTACTCTGACGTTGTCTAGCTAATCTAATATGGCGGGTTGGCTACAGCAAAGAGACGCAGCGTCCGGGGTGGTAAAACTGATATTTCCCCGTTCATATTGATGGACCTTTTGAACGCCCCGGGTCTCATGGAAATTCTCTACTTGGACACGTCACTGAACACATTTTGCTGGCTGGGCAGTGGATATGATCATGGTTGACCGCTTTCACCGGGTGGCTACCAAACTAGTCACATGCTTGAGAATTGTCATGTAAAAGTCGCGAATATAGACTTCGATACGCACTCTTTGCAATCCCGGTGGCATCAAGGTTAGCTGTTCCAAACACAATTCTTCTAGTGCGGTCTCGTGGAACAGTTCCCTGTCGTTGAGAATGGGGGTGGCCGACGGAGGTCTGGTAAAATTGTTCGCATTCCCCGTCTTTGAACCTTCCTCAGGAAAAAGTTCTTTCCCTGCAGGGTTACTGACAACCGGAACAGCCTTCCTCTGAGGCTACTAGCCACACCTCTAGTAAGCTTTTTCGGGCTTCGTAAGATACTGATCTACCTAAAGAACACTGTTAACCCCGGGAGGCTAGTGACAGTTCTAGCTATCGATAGGCTGGATCGGGAATAGTTGCGTTCGCAACACAGCAGTTGACTCTAAATTCTAGGCTCGCTGAACAATCAATCTTGATACAACTGACGAGGCGGCTAACATACACGATATCCCTATTAATGAGGTGCCAAAGCACAAGAAATTTGCGAAAATAAATAGGAAAAATGATGTAACGCGCCCTTCCCTTGCCAAACTTTCCAATACTGTTTGACTGCTAGACCTAGATTCATGTTATGCGGCTTCCCCTAGTCCACTTGAGTGGAGACAAGCAAGACACGGTTGCGGAAAAACACGATGTATTGCCAGAAACCAAATTGACCGAATGAATAAAATGCCTGTAAATATATATCATGGAATAGTGATGAGTCACTGTTTGCTTGTTTAGGCCACTTAGTTTCCAAGTGGCCAAGTAAGGCCAAATCCATAGACGTCATCTTCTCGGGGTGGCGTGACACCCTCACTCAGGTATCTTGCTTGTCAGTCCGACGTGCCCCCCAGTGCTCTGTTGCTGTCAGATTTCGTCAGCCGTCACTGCGGCCCTGGATGTTTCGAAATGATGACTGATTTCGTCAGCCGTTACCGATGTCCTGACTAGATCGTTTTGGTGACTTTGCCTCCTAACAAAAGATGACATCAAATCTCGATACTGAATCGAGTGAATACACAAGTTCCGAGGCGAGAACGGCCAAATGCAAGGGTCACATAATGGCGGAGTGGTGAAATTCAAGGGGAATCAAGGCACATAAACAAAGATACACATGTGGGAAGCAAGAGTGAACAAACTGCGCGAGAAATGACTTCGAGAAGTTAGGGACATCAAGCCTTGGTAATAAACGGGGATCAACACTCGTGGGAGGAATTATTTATCACCCGCTCAATTCCAGTGGTCGTTTGAGTTCATTCACATAAGTTACTAAATTACTGTTTAGTTCCAATCATGGTTCAGGTAAAATGGATGGGACAGTTATAATTATTTAAACAGGAAATGTTTCCCGATTTCGTTCATTTAGCAAGTCAATTTGCCAGCACTCTGACGTACGACACGCCTAACTGACCCCACCAATAAATGTCAGATTAGGTTAAATTCTGTAGATAGTACGTGCATCATGTTGGTTTACAGGTTAACTCTGTAGGAAAATCTTCACCCCAGGTAGCACATAGCCCCATTTTAAATGGGGCCAAACGCTTGAGTGCTAGTCGTAGACGGTGATTTTCTCAGTCATCGTGGGTACAAACGTTATTTCACGGCAAGTCCCGCCTTATTACCTTGATATGTGATGCAGAAATTGAACTCACTGAAACCTGTGTCACGGACTCGTATGTTTGTTTTAATTGGCCATTAATCGAAAACGCCTTTATTGTGTAATTTTTTGAATTCGCTTTGCCTGCCGTTGTAGTTGCTTGCTTGTTATCAGATGGATGCCGAAGCAATGTATATCTAGGCACACGATAATGCAAATATCACCAAATCAGAAACAGGGTATTTTTATTTTCAGGGAATGGACTATATGGGGGCTTCTGAGGAAATGTTTGAGAACCGTGGTATAATTAAAGAAAGTGAGTTTTATCGCATTTGCATGCAAAGTTAGCTTGCAGATATAAGAGTTGATGGATAGGATGACGAAGACCTTGTCTGACGCACGGCGTCAAACATCCTGGAGAACACGCAGAACACATGCAGACCAGCGGCCACATTGTATGCTGAAGGGAGGCGGAATTAGTATGTACCGTCTTCCACAGATTTCGAGTAGACCATCCCTGTTGGGTTCCCCGCTTGTCTGTTCTCAACAACTTTACTCGTCCACCTATGTTGAAGCGTGCTTCAGCATGCCGTCTGGTCTGCCTTCACTCGTAATCTAGGACAGATGGATGCAGCAGTCATGAGTGTTTAAGCGTGAGGTACTGTTTGCCTTTAATGTTAAGCCAGGAAAGTTGTGAGAAACTTTTGTAAGCTTTCAAGTGGGAGGTGCTTCTCGATATCGTTCGCCCAGCAGGTCACCTAGTCCTCATTCCAGTGCATGTCTTGCCCCATGAAATGTTTAGAACCCTGGCAGTAGCTAATGGCAACAACACGCATATGGGTGTGTTCAATATAACTGAAAAAATACAGTTGATTCGTCCAGTTTTTACGCATATTCTTAGGTCGCGATGTTTGATGGTGTACCTTACGCTTGCAGATCCACAAAAAGTCTAGTCCTCATGATTCAGTGACGGTTCAATCGCCGAAAGTATGATCAAGTTTTCCTTCCTAATTGCACTCAAAACTCAAGAAAAGCATGTCTAACCACCTCAATCTTCATTATATTTGATCACCGCTTCTTCAGAATAATGCGAAATGCAACCTTTTGTTATTCCTCCCTTGATCGCTATGCCACTAAACTAACACACATTCCCTGCTCGCTTCTTTGGGAGAATGAAACAAAAACATCTACAGGAACAAATAGGTTAATTCAGAAGTTGCCTATGCCTAATAGATTACAGAGATGTTCACGGTCTACCGATTACACCCAGTGAACTGAATGTGAGGGATTCGGAGCCACCTGGGGAATTGAGTAGAATTGGGTTTTCCACGGTAAATACATGACAGTATCGGATGCTGTATATTTCTTGCCATTTCTCTAACTCTTGTTTTGGTGTTACTGTCTGCATCTTAAAATGTCCAATGTTTCCTTTTATTCTGATGAATCACTCTCACGTTATTGTTTGTGTCCAATGTAGTTCGACATCAAATACCGGAAGTTTAATATGCATTCGGAAAAAGAGGGCGACCAAAGATTAAATTTGGATTGTGTGAAAGGGTATGCTGGTGTGTCGTCAGCTTCGTTTCCGTTTTTGTGGGTTGTGTGCATAACGTGCTGGGCCTTTGATACACGCTGGGTTTTTTTAAGAGACTACTGCCTGAACCCCTACTTCGTGAGAACGCTGTCCCCAGTGTCTAATAGTTGTTCTGTTAGACTTCCCACATTCAATGGACGCACGTCAACGGGGCAGTATAAGGGGAACATCATTAGTCTGATTTTCGCATATATACATCAGTGCAGTTCAGCTCAGACGACTCCATCCCTGCTGTCTGCAGTGACCGGGTGGTTACAGGAACGTCCGTCGACGGACCAACAGGTTGGGACAGAAACGTATAGAGTCGTAGGTTGCCTGAAGTCATAATCTACCACCCATTACTGCTATTTAGGAAGTCAGTGTGATGCTGCAGATGAGCGACAGTAAGATTTAGTACATCGTTATGCATTTAAGACTCCCGCGTGAAAGTTTTCAAGCATGAGTGAAATTTGCTAGAAGGAACCAGTGGTGCACAGGCGGACGCAACCGACAGACTGGCGCAATTGTGCTCCTGCTAGCCAACTAGGAAAAGATTTATCAGCCGTTTTCTTTCACAATAATAATAAAGGTTGCTGTTCAACTAACCTCTTCAAAGAGGAACTGGATAGAAGTTATCAGGTTCACGCGAAAGATAGCGTATATGACAGGTAACCCTCCGCCTCCGAAAATGCAATACCGTCTCCATCAGAAGCAGTGCTGAGACGTTTGGCTTCACACCTCTTACGTAAACCATGTTGTTCACCGTTTACCCCGTAGTTTTTGCATTTCCTCAAGGCAAACTCCATCTGTTCAAGCAGTATCCGGTGCTGCATGTTGTAGTACGCGAACATCTAGCAGTGAAGCTGCGTGACTTTCAGCTAATAACTGAATTTCTGGAAACATTAACCATAATTTCGCCACCTAATTTCTAGATGCTATGGTCGCCTTGGAAGAAAGTTTCATATTTGCTGAAGCGGCCGTTCAGGCATTACCCAGAAAATCAGACGGCCACGATGGTCAGCCAAGCTGTAGAAATTGCCTTCAGAATATTCTGAACTATCGGGCTGAATTCATATTAACAACAGCTGAAAGATGCACAAAACTACGGCCGCGTCGTATCCTGGTTGTCCCTAGTAGAGGCACCGGTCTTTCTGATCTCCTACGTCGGCGGCTTTTCCAAAGCAAATAAACTGGAGCGGGGTGAACGGAAAGAATCAGGTCAACAAACCTGATACCATGAAAGCCGTTGCAGAGAGGAACACCATTCCAAATCATAATTATTTTCAGACGTGGTATGAGACTGTTGTTTTGCTGTAGCGACAAAGAAGGAAGCAAAGCGAAAAATTGGTGTGCGACTTTATAACGCACCAAACCGCGGATATGGAGAAAATCGAAGAATGAAGGCCGGAGCTAATTAACTGTTTTTAGTAATATACTTCTCAGTGAGACACATGTGAACATGTGCGTATACTTATGTCTGTGTAAATATATATGTATATAGTCAAACCCCTGCCTCCAGATTTGTGTGTCGCCCACACATTTACACCATACGCTTGAGAAATTGGCAGTATGCGACACCAGTGACGAGTGACTGACACACACAAAATAACGTGCATCGTTATGTTGATTGTAATCACATTATTTTTTCTTCTCACGTAAACGGAGCAAGTGTGTCTGAATTAAAAGTCTGCGAGTTAAGTGAGACAGGGTATCAACTACGACAGTGTGCGTACGTTTGTAAACTGCATCCATAATTCGACTGTGTTATAATCAGTGTAGCATGTCAAACATAAGTTATCTGACGAATATTAGTTGAAACATATGGGAAGCAACTTCAGGTTTTCCTGTGAAGCAACGTCTTGTCTACATTCACGCACGTATTTACAACATCTTATCAGTTTCCTCTTAATTACTCTCAGAATGTGGGTTATCCATATTGGCAACAAGGATTAGTGAGCGAGAACCTAATCTACACTGTCAACGTGATATATGTGAGAACGACAGTGTACTGGCCTGAACAAACATTTTGTAAATTCATGGTGACGGACATTACTATATTCCGTTCATTGTCGCTTGAATTTCGCATTGGCGGGTCGTCCGGTAGACTGAGAAGCAATGCACGTGAGATACAGCAAGAGTTGAGGGCGAACTGTACATATAATGCGTGGTGGTTTCAAAGAGGGCAAAATCGGGTGCGTAGGCGAGTTTTTGCAGTGAAACATCTTTAGGGTCAGCCCCATTTTGTCCTCACGGGTCTTCTAGAGGTAATTATGTCCCACCTCATTTTGGGCTACCGCCAGCCCTCGAAAGTCTCTCGGGATCCCTTAGGGGAATACATGGGGTGCGTTATTGGGGAAATTTTGATGGCAATGGATGGCCATTCATGCCAAATATCACCAAAAGAATGCCATCGGCATGCATTGCTCCGGCACATAATAGTACGTTGTAAAAGAATTGCAGCCGCATCCCACGATTGCAGCTCCATAAGATGTTTAGTACGTACAACTCAAAAAAGGTTTGAACGTCGGAATGGGATTGAAGTCTTCCTAATTGGTTGGAATCATTTTTTGAGAAGAAAATATTTCGCAATTATGTGGAACTGGATTTCATTGTATTTGAACATTTTTCTTCCGAATTAACATGTGTACAACCTTGTTAAATGTCCATTAATCGTTGTGCGGTTGAACACCTGCACACTTCTTGCTTACACCTTTGAAATATTGAAACAAAAGATTCCAAGCAACAGAACCTAACGACTTTCGAAAGTGAAACACCTCACCAAATCATAACTCCGGTATTTTGAAAACCAACTCCATCTCAACGATTATGTGAGCAATTTCAGTCTGCCGATTAGATTGAGCCAAGGAGGCACGCGAAGGTTAACGAGATGACTTTCAATTTTAGATGGAAGATAAATTAGAATGAAGTAAAAAAAGACAGGCGGTGGGGTCGCCAACTGCTAATAAAATATAACAATCGTCAAACACTCAACACGGGCATCTAATTTGACAGTTCGTTTGACGCGTAATGCCATTCCACTTTCGGGACTTGATCTAGACCCCGAGTGGTGCTACATCCTGTTTTCAGTTACTGTTCTTCAAATCAACAGATGTTTACTTGGTAAAGTATGACAAGCCGACTAAATCCGAGTACTTGGGTGCTCGTGCCTTGAACTCGTTCAATAACTGCCTACTCAGTAACAAGTCTTTCGTTGAAGGAAGACACCGCTTAAATCCCACGACAAAGGAAGGTTAACCCTACTTGCTGCGCTAGAAGCAAAACGTCGATCGGTGGGCGTTGGTACATAAGAAGTGGCAAGGACTTTCACGGTGCAGCCATTTTCACAGCTAGAAATTCAATATAATCTAGAACGGAGACAGGTCATTTGAAAACCCTTTCATTTCTGTTGATACATTTATGTGAAACTTCGTCGTGTTTTCCTATTAATGATTACGTTTATTAGCATGTTTCCCCTTGTAAAAGGTGGACAAGTTTAAGGCGACCTGTACACACTAGCATAGAGCACAACTGAACTCAATTAAGCGCCATGTAAACGCAGCAATATAAACCACACAAAATAACTGTTGACTGTAATCACTAGATGCTTTCGAACCTAACCTGGTTTATTAGTTTTTATGACGCCCCAGTGCAGTCCTAATCTCAGTTTCAAACAAATGTCTTTCAAATCGTCGAGGGCCTACAGGATGCTAGAATTGTCAAACTGACTCCATTCTTTGGATTGGGCCCTCGGGCTGGAGCTTGCGAGAAACTTGAATTCTAATTCATATTTTGGGTTCCGCTAATTGACTGAATGTGAGCTATTTTGCCGTTATGAATACAGTAGATTTTTATTTCCGTTTACTTTGTTGTATACCACCACTCGATTATTCTCTTCAATAACTGTAAGACTGTCAACCCGTGAATGATGTTTGAAGGATTTCCCTCTCGGAGTCCACACGATGGAGTGCCTCCGATGCAATGCCTTCTGTTTACAAATCACTCTGACTGTATTTAATTAGTTTATTACTTCTGTAGGCCTGCAGGGCGAATTGTCGTTTACTCTGGTGAGTCTTTTAAAGCAGCTCTTGCCAGCGTGTTGCAGTGTGCAAGTGCGCCAAACATGGTCTCCGAAGATGCTGCCGTTACACACTTGGCTTTCGAGCCGACCAGCAATGTGAGAGACAGTAATAAATTTCTTCACGTTGCATGCAGCCTGACGGTGCGTTTTTTAGAAACCCAGAAACTGTTCGTGCTACCAAACGCAAAAGGCTGAGGCCGGTTCCTACGAAAACCCTGTGGTCGTCCACGACCGTCAAGAGTGCAACATTAGCCGTGTGATGCTATGCGGCGAACACGACTGCGAGCTCCAATGGGACTTACACACAAACACGGAAGTCGAACGGTTTTGTGCATCTATCAAAATGCGATTGGCAAGAATCCATGGAGCTGCGTATCTTCGGGAGATACGACTGGCATGTACTGTGCTGGAGTGTGCCAATGAAATTCAAAAGTTGGGAATGGTTTCCGATAAGCATAGTATTTTTCCAGTGCCTGGGTTTCGTGGACATACTCTAATACAAGTTGCACAGAAGTGAGATGCTGGAACAGAAATCCTCAAATGCTGATCGATCCATGAACACCGTCATCAGAAATTTTCCGGACCTTTTATTGACGACAATAAACATGATGGGAACCAGCGAATAGCTCGGGCTTCTACTCCCGAACTGATGTATGTGCGTGTTTAACGCATTTTCCGTCCAGAACCGGCATACAAATGATGTCGCCCGCCAATGATTAAGATCACCGTCACCTCCGAAGACATGAAATTACAAATCCCGGAACTTTGTCCCGAGAAGCATCGGCTCGCCAGTGGTGGAATACCAATTTAACCGGAATATGATGCCCCTGCTTGATCTCGTTGACTTGGAATGCCGTCCGTTGAACTAACAACATAGAAAAACGATTCGCAACCGACTCCAGCGGGGTCAGCGCTTTTTTCTTTGGTAACGTTGCAAATCATTCGTACCATCCACAACGCCAAGCCAGTACGCGCACCGTCATTGTCAAGTGGGTTAAATGTAATTACAACCCAATAAAAATTTCGAATAACCTACTGAACATTGTGGTTTGTGTTCCACTTTGGAGCCACGGATAGTTGCAGTACTCGAATCCTGTCTTGGCCCTCCACCCTTGGACTCTGAGTTTGAAATCTGAAGCATACAGCCTTTCCAGGCTGGTGAATCAGATGATAAGGGTGGTGAAACCGCCAAATGTAAACACGCATGACCATTCCAAATGCAGTTTGGTGCATTATTTGCTCGACTAGTGCTGACTTCAATTGGCTACAGCGCTTCACATACATCCGTCTTCGGATTACGCAAGAGGTGGACTCATCTTAACAGGACTGGAACTTATTGCCTGTCTTAGCTCCCATCGTACCATTTTATTGAATAAACTCAACCTTCAATAAACAATCCTACATGCGTTCTTGTGCTTGGGTTTTGATGGCACTATGGTGCACGTTTTCTTCACCGAACTGGAACCCTAGGTTTAACAGAACATGTTACAGGCTGCAAACGTTAGCGAGATGAGCACACACCCCGTATGCTCACCAATCGATAACCTTAAAGTTGTCGTTTCCAGATGACTAAGCGATTACGCAGTTATTTTGTCAGCAGCGTCATCCTTATCTGTGCCGTCATTTGTAAGAATAGGGGCTATTGTGAAACGAGTATAGATACAATGCGTTCCCAACTGATGGCTGAGGACTGGGACACATTCGAACTTCTCCATTCGGTTCAAGAACTGTATGCTTGGATGACGGTCGTTCTGGTCACAAACGCTGAGAGGTCTACAAAGGGAATCTAGAAGAAGACGTCCCGTTTATCCGCTGTGAGGTTGACGGTTTAAAAAATGTGTGCCGGAACTCAGCTCGAATGTCGCACACTCATGTTGCCGTCTACGCAAGTCTGATAAGCTCGTGTTAGAAAACCTTCAGCAGCCATTTACCGAAGGCTTATCGGGTTATTCTTTTTCATCAACCGGTGGACAACGCTGTCAAAAATCCTGGTATTGATACACCTTGAATGCGGAGAGTAGAGGTAAACTTCACACTTCTTTATAAACTCATACACTGGGGCGCCGCCACAACAGCGTTCACCGTTAACTCACAACACAGCTCCCTATATGGTTTGAGAAATAAGGGTTCCACTTTGCCAACCCTGCTATCCCGAAAGAAGATACACGCAACCCCCTCTATTGCAAACTAGTCCCATAATTCGAATAAACTTCCGAATGAATTCAGAGCCAGTAACAGAAGTCAGCACTTCAAGAATAGCTCACGCTATCGAACAAAATGTCTATCTCCAGACTATGTGTAACCTCCGATGACTTTTCTGGGTGTGGTCCGGGAAACATTTGGCTGTGTATAACGTGAACGCCTGTCCCCGCTGTCGGGCTGCCCTCGAAACTACCTTGCTTGAAACGGTTGGCGCATCATTTACTCACATCCCCATTTAGCGTTTGATCTACTGCACGCTCACGAAACTTTTGTGAAATCAACACCACTTTATTCATATGCTCGCATTACCCATCAGTTGGAAAATATCAGTGACGCTTACTAGTAAATCCAACAGAATGACATATTGTGGGCTATATCTCGAAAGCACAATTCGTGAGGCCTGCCAGAAAGTCCATTTGATGCTCCGCTTGCCTGGGAAACTCCTGAATAAATCACACCATACCATGACAACCAGTCGAAAGAGTGATATACTTTACCAACCAGATTGAAAAATGCCAGCACCGCATGGGGTTAGTGTCAACAAATGTTGCTTACGTATTGTTCGTCAAACGAAATCTGATCAGTTCGCGTTTTTGCTCAACATTTGAGGTTGCCTTCTCTTACTCAATCCCACAAGCATCCGTTGTGCGAAGGAGACGAGCGGACGAACAAAACCTCGTCTTATCGGAACACTATGAGAGATTTTCGAAGGTGGCTTTCAGCAACTGACGAAGTTCTGCACTTCATTCTGCCTCATCATTCTCCGGATTCTGAATTTCCCACTCGCCTTCGCCGAACCCAAATTATTTCAACAATTTTCGGCACTGCCCACACCAAGCGATGGTGGAACATTTTGAAGATACGTTTCGACCTATTCCACCGGGCAACGTTGAGCTGTTGGAGAAATCGACCCATGCACAACCTCGTAGAACGTAAAATGAATTGACGTCACATTTTTGGAACTAAAGCTGCAGAACTAACGAAGAGCTTTATTCCCGCTGCGTGCGTCAAAGTTTTATGAACTGGAATTTCTCCCTCGGGTTACGCCTTCTTAGCGGTAGATTCACGTTTGTGATACTGTTCGCTTGTCCGTACAAAACGGCATGCAGTGCGACCAGTGTCAGAAGTGGTATCACTTCAAGTGCACTGGTCTCAACGAACACTAGTACAAACAGCTAGCTTTCTCATCTCTTATATCTGTATGAGTTGCAGGTTCACCGAAAGCCAAGGCACCGCTCCGCAGCTGACTGGTCTCACACGCACCACGTCAAGTGGAGTGACGCAGAAAACCTGCAACTGTAAATGCGGGGCTCTTCTTCGCTCTGTATCTCCTTCCATTTATTCCATGGAGAGTAAGATAGAGGAGTACCAACGGACTCTGTCCGAAATGAAATTTGAACAACATTCTCTGAATGAGTATATAGCGCTTGCTCTCCCTGGTGTTGCAATCACCAAGAAAGCAGTTGCCCTATCAACTGCACACATAGAGGAGGCGGCAGTAAGAATGAAGGAAAAAGCTCTCAGGGAAAAGAGAGTTGTCTTATGGGGCCACTTCCCTACAACCTCTTCTCCAACCGAGCTAGCTAAGACAGTACTAGGAACTTCCTTCTCCCAGGATGCCGCAAACATGCTACTTGCGAGTAGGCTGCGGGCCAAGACAACCAAAAAGTCACTTGGCATTTTGGTAACTTTGCACGCCATGATCAGCCCCCATGTAGTGGTGGGCAAAACGGAGGCTTCGAAGTCCGCCAACGCCCATCTGAAAAGCGTACCTTTCGACCGATCCCGGCAAAAGAGAGCGAGATGCGAACAGCGGATTAAGATTAAGTCACAAATCACGGCAGACCAGAAGCTACAACTGTAGACTAAAGTCGTAGTTTCTGCTTTCGAAGTAGCCCCTCAGACCCCTGTGCCTTTTGTGGAAGACGGAAGCACCGTCTGTATGGTCGTTCCAACGACCGACGCCCCAGGCACAGGCACAATCATCGAGGGTACTCACACAGCATAAAAACCGTCTTCAGAGTTACCTGCCCCAAAACCCACCAAACTGCCCAGCAGAAGACTCTTCCTCCCAAGAGTTCGGAACGGAAGCAGCCTGCTAGGACCGCCTCCAACAGCTCAAAAAGCAACAATTTGGCCCACCCCTATAAATATCTCTCTCAGTAACCCCATAACACAACGCCCTTTGCCGTCTTCCAAATCCCGCTCCCAGCAAACGAAGAAGTCGAACTTTCCGTGGGTGAAAAATTCCAAACACCCTCCCAAGCAGCGGAATTTGACGGGGGCGCAGAGTTCGCAGGTGTCGGCACCCAGAATGCTGAGCAAACGCCCGGTAGGGTCGCTGACGTACGCACAGGCGGTGATGTTGCGCCCACATCCTCGAAGGAGGGCCGTCAGAACAACTCGGAAGAACAAACCGAGTCTAGCCCCACCACCCTTCTCATTTATGGGCCTTCTTTCCCAGGCTCTTCCTCGCACAATCCTTTCTATTTTCTCGCGAAATCCAACGAGGAAGTAGCTTTCAGATGCATGTATACCAACTGTCTGTGTCTGTTCAATAAATTACCGGAAATCAGACAGTTAATTCATGACACCCAACCCCACACGTTCGCCCTCACGGAAACCTGGCTTACGGGTGATATCAGTGACAGTGAACTGAGTGTTCCGGGGTATTCAGCCTACCGGGAGGGAGAATCGGGGGTTCTGCGATTTTTTCAGCAGTGTCTCTCGACACCCACGGTCATTGGTGGCTTCCAGTCCCCTGATAAATGTGACGCTCTGTGGCTTCGACTACCACTGCGTGGCCAAGACTCACTCGTAGTGGGGGTTATTTATCTTTCTCCTCCGTCGGACGTCCCCGACAACGACACCCTTCTGGTAAGCCTGGAATACTTCCTAGACCTACAACGCTTTAATCATTTGCTTATTATGGGTGATTTTAATGCACCCAAGATAAACTGGGCGCCAGTTTCCCACCAGGACTGTGAAAGTGGATTCTCGACTTCCTTATCAACGCTGATACGTCGGAAGGCGTGGTCACAGCACGTCACCGCCCCGACGCGGCACCGTTTTGGTCATATTCCCTCTCTGCTCGATTTAGTTATCACTACTGAGAGCCACGTGGTAGACAGAGTGATCATCAAGCCGCCACTTGGACACAGTAACCACTCTCTGTTAACCTTTGATCTCATCTGTTACTGGTTACAGCAACCAGCAAAAAGGTCCACCGTTCGAAACTTTGATCAGCAGACTTTAACGACCTGAGAACCTACCTAGGTTTACTTCTTTTTGACTTGGACTTCGCGGACATGAACTACCACACGGTTCACGGCGCAATTCAGAAAGCAGACGATTTATTTATACCGCGCAAACGAGGCATTTTCTTTTATCGGCCACCCCTTCCACGCAGGATACGTCGTCTTCTCGACAACCGTTCCCAATTATTCGCGGAGCATAAGCTTACAGGAAACTCAGAGGAACTAATTGCGTTCCACCTTGTTTGAAAAAGATGTGGGCGGGAAATCCGCGAACACACCAAACTCGTACAAGAGAAGGTTCTCCTCAGAGCCTGCGGGAACAAAAACTTGTTATCTAAGCATTTGCGACGACTAAGAAAGAACAAACCTTCCGCCTTTTCTCTACGACTG
Source organism: Paragonimus westermani (assembly GCA_008508345.1). NCBI lineage: Eukaryota > Metazoa > Platyhelminthes > Trematoda > Plagiorchiida > Troglotrematidae > Paragonimus > Paragonimus westermani. The sequence continues at coordinate 31,248 of QNGE01002941.1, forward strand.
CCCAACTGGGAGACTTCATCTGACTCTCTAGTTGTGGCCGAGTTATTCAGGGAGTAATTCTCAGCAGTCTACAACGTCGCATCCCCGAGCTGGCATCCTGTACTACCGTTGCAGAAGTTCAGGCAACCACTCGTGACCGCTGAGTTTTCTGTGCTAGATGTTGAAGACCTTTTACTCAAGGTTAATTCATAAAGTACAATGGGTCCCGACATGATCCATCTCAGAATACTCAAGGAATCAGCTGTTAGTCTGGCTGAACCTCTTTATAAGCTGTTCAAGCAAACACTCCAGACTAGCATCCTCCCTAGCGCATGGAAAGAGGCGATGGTCACACCCATATTTAAAGTGGGTGACCGGCGCTCTCCCGCTAGCTGTCGGCCAATCAGCCCCACTTGCATACCGTGCCAAATAATGGAGCGCCTACCAAAGCGCTCCATACTCAATCACTTCTTACCAAATAATCTTTTTTCTTCCACACAGCATGGTTTCCTTCCTAATCGGTCATGCATAACAAACATGCTTATTTTCATGGATAGTCTGACGGAGGCCAAAGACAATGGACTCATCTCTGATGCCATCTTCTTTGATTTCGCCAAGGCTTTTGACCGTGTCCCACAAGGCCCTCTGAAACACAAACTGGAAGCCTACGGCGTTCAAGGAGAGGTTCTTCGCTGGATTGCCTCTTTTCTTGATAATAGAACGTTTAGAGTCAAGACCGGATCAGACCTTTTGTCTCCCTCTTTCATTTCTGCGGGAGTTCCCCAAGGGTCAGTGCTAGGTCCTTTGTTATTCCTCATTTACATCAACGACCTTCCAAACAATATTTTCAGCAACGTCCTCTTATACGCAGACGACCTAAAAATCTGGAATGCCGCTGATCCCAATGCACTACAAGTTGATCTTGACGCGATCAAGCGCTGGTCGGACGACTGAAGTCCACCACTAAATGACAATAAATGTGCTCACATGTCACTCGGTGGAGATTCTGGCAATGCCTTCATGATTCATAGCGCATCTGGCACAGTAGATATCATGAGAATCGACCTGAAGAAAGATCTGGGCATNACTGGTCTGAAGAGAGACATATTAGCTGTTGAGCGTGTCCAACGCGCGGCTACCAAGATGGTTGCGGGCCTCGGTAATGTTACTTACGAGTCTCGACTTGAAATTCTTGGCCTTTACCCACTTGAATTCTGAGGACTCCGCGGTAATTCACTACTCACACACTTCTTCTTCAGAGTAGGTCTTGTAGAACAGTTCTTCATTGTAGCGAATGATGAGGGCCTGCGAGGACATAATAGAAAGTTTTTCATGCTTCGTCCTCGGACCTTTCTTAGGCAGCAGTTCTTTTCTTACAGGGTTATTAACTGTTGAAACAGCCTTACTTCTGAGGTCGTCAGCAGCGATTCTAGAGATCGTTTTAAAGCTTTGCTTGATTCTCATTTATCCGAAATCGCATTATGCGAGTAATCTTTCTCTGTTCTTGGTATTCACTGCAATCCCCAAGAGCGGTGCTACACCCTGTTTTCAATGATCGACTTTCAGATCAACAGAAGCCCACTGACAATGAGCAAGGAAAACCGACTGGATCCCGGAACCTTGGGCCGTCGCCTCGAACCCGTTTATCAATCGCTGAAAAATATATAAAAGCGGCACTTCCTGTGCGTTACGGGTATCAGGTGGACCGAGCTTAAGGCTAAAATCTCACAATCGAGACGCAGAAGGCCGTTGCTTACCAACGCAATAAAATGGACTGCCAGGCTAGTAGCCACCGCGTTCTGTGAGCAAAAGTGAACAGTCTCAATTCCGGCTTTTATTGTGCGATTAGCGTTTCGCCTGTTCCCCCCTCGCGCAACTGGTGTGTTGGTTGTTTTAATTTTAATTGATTACCATCTCCCTGTTGCCTTTCCCTGTTGATGGCACAAGATCTGGGTAAATTTGAGAAACGAGGGGTTCATTTCAAGTCACCCGCATGTTTACCCCATCTACCTAGTGTGCCGCGATATCGCAATATTGCAACGAAACAAAGGAGAACGCTAAACTACCAAAACCGACTGGGATCGCCGAAACTATTTTTGCTTGAATGAAAAAGACTAAGGGGGAATTTTATCAAGGCGTACAAAAGTACTAATTAGTACACTAATTTGTACACGCGTGGTTAACCACGCGTGTACAAATTTTCCAGTCTGTGTAGTGGATCTAGACAGTATTACGAAAATTTTCAAAAATTACTCTGAGTTCGCGAGTTCTGCCTTCTGTTGGCGTTCAGGGTCGGTGGCGTACAAACCTTTGGAAGAGTCGGAATTCATCGGAACCAACCGTTTAGTTCGGCAAATTTATTTATTTGTTTATTTATCTGTCGTTGGAATTATCTCGGCCGTGACATCGAGACTATCTGGGGGACACACGACAAGTAGTATCAGTGAGAATCCTCATTTGGTCTAGTCGAACACTAAACCAAAGTGCCTCCACGAACTAGTGTGATTTCTTTGTTTTCCCTTTCATCAGATTTTGACTTCCTATTCACACCTGAGTTTCCATATACTGTTTAGACTCACTACATTTATTGGTGAGCCCGCTTATTTTTTCTTCCGAACTGCGTTTCTATCTACTTTTCGTTACCATTAGCAATGCTTGACGACACTGCAGTCATTGGCATTAAAACCGAGCACACTGTTGCTTTAAAACTGCCTGAGTACAGCGCCCGAAACCCTCGATTGTGGTTCCATCAGATTGAGGCCGTTTTTACTACCAGGCGGATAACATCGAAGAAAATAGGATTTTCATACGTGGTACAATCACTTCCTTTTGATATCGCAGCTAAAGTGGAAGACATGTTGGAATCAATCCCAGCTGATTTCCTTTATACTATTTTAAAAGACGCCATCATAAAACGCACTGGGAATTCAGAAGCAAAACTCCTACATGATTTGTTCAATTCGGTCGAGTTGTGTTATCGGTCTCCATCTCAACTGTTGCGTTATATGAGAGGTCTTTTGGGCTCGCGAAAGCTTGACGATGCCATTTTAAAACAGTTATGGACCGAAAAACTGCCATCAGCGGAACAACACATTTTGGCTGCCATGGATGAAGAGAGCTCATTCGACAAATTAGCAGCTCTTGCGGACAAAGTAGCAGAGACTTTCTCTTCACAGTCAGTGTGCACCACGACCATAACCGTTCCCAAGTCACCCCCTTCATTCCCTACAACTGATGATAGCCTGAAACTTTTGAAAAAGAAAATGTGCCACCGTATGGACAATATGGCTATGCAGATTAACGAACTGAAGAAACAACCACCCAAAAGCCGTACACGATCTAACTCTCGCACTCGACCAAGGTGGTGCTGGTACCACCAAAACTTTCGGGACAAAGCAAAGAAGTGCACCCCACCGTGCAGTTTCCGAACTCGCCACGCGTCACCGTCAAACCGGCAGGCCAGCCAGTAACGGCGACGACTGTTGCTGGCCAAGCAGGTACTAGTCGCCTATTTTTCATCAGGGACCGGTCGACCGGCTTGCGGTTTCTTATCGATACCGGAGCCGAGCTCAGCGTCATTCCTCCGCAACCAAATGATCGACTTCAGTCAGGCCAGTACACCTTACAGGCCGCGAATCAAAGTCGCATCAAAACTTTCGGGGAACGCTCACTCACTGTCGATCTTGGTCTCCGGCGATGTTTCCGTTGGATATTCCTGCTTGCCGACGTCCAAACGCCACTCATCGGTGCCGACTTCCTGGCACACTTTAACCTTTCCGTTGATGTCAAGAGGCGTAAGCTAATTGACAACACTACCGCCTGCACAGTAAATGGTGTTCAATCGACGATAGCGTCAATCGGCATCCGACCCGCTCTTCCACCAACACGGTCTTTTGCAGCACTATTGAAGGATTTTCCTTCGTTAACTCGGCCGTGCTCACATACCGAGACGGTTAAGCACAGTGTGGAACATCACATTACAACACGCGGTCCTCCGGTTTTCGCCCGTCCACACCGTTTACTCAAAATAGCCAAAGCTGAATTCGAACATATGCTTCAGTTGGGCATAATTCAACCTTCGAACAGCTCTTGGGCAACACCGCTACACATAGTACCTAAAAAGTCTCCGGGTGATTGGCGACCTTGCGGTGATTACCATGCTCTCAACAATTACACAATCCCGGACACGTACCCTACACCGCATATACACGACTTTTCGTTAGGACTCGCTGGCGCTACTATCTTCTCTATTCAAACCTGAGTTTCCATATACTGTTTAGATCCACTACATCTGTTTGTCGTATGACGGCCGAGTTTTAATGGGTCGTAGATTCACAACCGGTAAGGCGTGATAAGGGTTGGTTGTTCGTTTTATTTCTTCACTAACCGGGTAGTCAGTCTACTGATTACATTATCCGCAAAGGTTGTGGGGACCTCGACTGTAAATGTTCTCGAGCACGGACTGGACGTGTTAGGATAAACATTTTTCTCTTTTGTTTTCAGGAGTAGGATTTCGGTTCCACTCTTCGGAGTAGCTAGGACTTATGTGGTTTCATTTTGTATCTTCACTCACAGATCATTGCTGGAGCGCGTTGCACTGTCACATGACAATCTGATGAATCTGTGGATCACACCAGTTAAGCTTCAAGAAGTTAACAGGCGTAGGCCTTCATGATGTTCTGGATTTGAAACGGAACCTTACATTGAGAATGTGGACAAAAGTGGCGAGCGAATTGCAAACCTTGGGTTGGCAGCGCCATGTTGTGCACCGACTGAGGTTTCGGAGTGCTCTTTATTGAGCCAACTGGGATTTCGGCGAGGCTGGGGGCCGTCACAGGAATCCAGTCAGTTTGTCTATATCGATGTCCAATGAACTTTAATAGACTTGAATTACAGTCATCAAAAGCAGGGTGTATCACCACTCTTAGTACTTACAGCCAATTCCAAGAGCAATAAATTACTAATATAACAATGACCTAAGTAAGTGGGAATTAAATAGTAATTTAAGGCGGTCCCTAGAACAGCGACCAACAATCACGAATGGGAGGTGTTCGATAACCCTGTAAGAAAACATTCATTGCTTAAGGAAGATTCGAGGTTAGAGCTTGTAGAACTTTTTGTGACCTCTTCGACTAGTGCCAGCCACTGAAGTGAAAAATTGCTGTGCCGGTTCAACGCTAAGGAGGAAGTGTGTAAGGAATAAGTCACCGCAGAGTCTTCGAAACTCAGGTGGATGAAGACCAGGAATTTCGTCTCCACTAAATGACGTGTGAACACTTGCCGTCGTTTAGAGGGAGGCTTCAGTCATCTAACCGGTAAGTGATCAAGATCAATCTATAATGCAGTGGGGCCACTAGTATTCCAAGTCTTCAAGTCATCAGTGTAAAGGAGAGCGTTGCTAGAAGTAAGGTGGAGAGGATCACTTGTGTGTATCAGGAATAGTAGAGGACCAAGCACAGATCCTTTGGAAACTCTTGTGGATATCGAAGAATGGGAAGAAAAATCCGATACGTTTTTCATTCCAAAAGTCTCGTTTCCAAGGAGGGAGGTGGTCTAACGCGGAATCTTCCCTTCGGTGCCGTAATCTTTCAGTTGGTGCACTGGAGGGCAGTGGGGACATGGACGAAGGTTTTGACAAAATGAAAGAAGATAGTAAGTGAGATATGGCCATTGACTGCTTTGTCTGGCCAGCCTTAGAGACAAACATATTGATTAAGTATGATCGATCGGGAAGGGAGCCATGCTGAGTATAGGAGAAAAGGTCACTTGAAGATCAACGCTTCCAGATAGCGCGTTCTAATACACGCTCCATTATTCTGTATGGGATGTTGGTGAGGCTAACCGGTGGATAACTGGCAGGATAATGTCGATCGCCTTCCTTAAATATAGGTGTGACAGTGGCATCTTTTCATGCCTGCGAAAGCGTCGGTTTGGACTGTGTGGTAAAATAGATTACAGAGGGGCTCTGCCAAATCGCTGACCGATTCTTCGACGATCCGTGGATTGGTCGCGTCTGGCCTCATTGCACTACAAGGATTTATCTCAACCGAGAGATCTTGAACATCGAGCACAGAATAGTCGACTGTCATGGGTGGATGTGGAAGGTTCCACTGCGGGAGAAGTGGACACCAGTTTGGCGGAACCTTATTCTAGCCCGCTGAATAGCACCTCGTGGATACCTCAACAACCATTTGGGAGTTGAGAAAGGTTTCTTCCTTCGGGCAGCAGCATAGGAAGTGAATAGGGCTTATTTCTCCGCTGGTGGTGCATATATTTATACGAGCTCAGTAATATTTTCTTCTGTACCTGGCGGATTTGTTAACGGATTTTCCACTCATACCTCTTTCGTATGAAACGAAAAGCTTTCAGATATTCAGATTTGCCCGTTAACTTCTGCTTAGAAAGAAAGCGAAGACATACTTCAAGAAGGTGGTGGATGTTACGTGGAAACGGTGAATGAGATGTAGACTTTCATAACCTCCGTGGATCCAATCCCTCAGTTGCTTTGTGAACGGAAAATTTAAGAGCGACAGTTCAAGTCTGCGGGGTTGGACTCGAGGCTGAATGCGCTTAAAAAGCTCACTAGTGCGTTGAAATCTGCTTTCTGGATGTTTCGGATCGCGGTTGGAGCCCCTAACGGTTGAAATCAGAAGGTAGTGGCAAGTGGTCGTTATGTCCCAGAAGTGGTTCACTGACTACTGTTTACCAGCTGAGCCTCAATTTTGGTAACCAGATCAAACAGAGAAAGCGTGTGTCCTGGACTATATCCCCTAGTTTATTTAGTCTGCTGTGACTAGTCTTACTCACGAATCATCTCCAAGGATTTCAAATTTCGGATGTCAAGGTCCTCATGTGATGTAGATACCCCGTTGTGTTTGGGTGAGAAACGCTGTGCACACAAGAAGCTATCCAGAGCAACAAGAATCACCTCATTAAATGTGCTGAATGACGACGAGCAGTATATAACGTCGACAAGGAGCGTTATGCGGCTACGAAGCTAAAGTTTAAGCCAGAGTTCCTCGCATTTTTCTGGGGAGGTAAACGTCTCAGTGACATTTGGCACCGGAAGTTCCTGGCTTAGGAAGATGAGGGCATCCTGTGCGTCTGCTGGAAGAATCTGTTGACTACAGTGAGTACCAATGAAAATGCAACTTTTTGTTACTAATATCTATGGACAGCCGCGTTTGTTTAAAAAGCTGGGACGGTCAGTATACATTCACTTGAGAGCTACTTCCTCGCTTTTTGCCGGGTGCAACTATATATACATATATTTAATAAATGACGACCACAAGCGCCACATTATGGGAAAAAAGGTAATGTGTAAAGTGCACACAGATTCACAGCATGACTACCATTGACTTCTGCACTTCGTCCTATCAGACGGAGCCCTCAACCAAAGGTGTTCAGTATCCTTCGGGCCCCAGCCAGGCAGCCGGGAGCGCCCTATTGAAACAAGCTTCAGAGTAATTGCCTTCATACCCCAAACCCAAGTTATGCGCTGATCACCGGACTACCCCTTCCAGTATAGCCCACCACTCGCAAACGAGGCACGATATGACGGGTGGTGAGTTGCCATTCGTAGAATGTGGCCAAGTCAACGAAGCCTGCGAGACGAGAGCTAAAGGTCAGCAGAGTTTATCCGTCCCGAACACACGTCGGCAGATTTCGCCATTGTTGTTGCGGTGTTCCAACTACATGCCGATAGTGCATCAGACACATCGATGGCCGAAAACGGATACTCTATGGATATCCTCCGTGCAAATGGACCAGGTTTCACAGCCGTACAGTTACAATGTACGCTCGTCCATTCACAGAAAGACTGATATTGTGCAGACGCCACAAATGGAGCACGCTGGCATGTCATCCGAACCTTCGTTATACGATTTGTCACGGTGAGACTGGACCTTGACGTGGTGTGACGGCTTGCGCATCTCGATGATCTCTTCGGCTAAACTGGACAGAGTTACCAACACCAGGCAAGCAAACAGGTAGGGGTCTGACAAACCACGGTCTCCTGGTCCTCCAGGCTGGGGGTTGGAAGATGGATGTCTCTTCCCGAAAAACGCACCACTTCTGGTACAACGCCACCCACCCGCTGCCTTGCAGTACAGGCATTCGAGTCAAAGGCTTTGGTTGAGAACCCTAATCGTTCTCCTGTCTAGGTCTGGGCGTCCTGGCAGTATCTCAGC